>PVJD01001921.1:0-68247 GCA_004026545.1 Mormoops blainvillei | reverse complement strand
CAGGGTGGTGCAGATGCCCTGAGGGAGACTGCATTTGGCATGTTCAAGAAGCTGGATCTGAGTAAGCAAGAGGACAGTAGTAGGAGAGAGTGGAGAAGATGAGACCAGGGAGGTGACAGGGGTAGACCATGTGGGGCCTCAGGGGCCATGGCTTTGTCCTTTACCGTGAGTGAGATGGTGCCGCAGGGGGGTTCTGAGCAGGACAGGGACAAGACCAGGAACCCCTCTGTCTGCTTGTAGGGGCTAGACTGTGGGTACAGTGGGGAGGGGTTACAGAGACCAGGGAGGAGGCCACTTTGGTGGTCTAAGCGGGAGAGGATGGAGACTGGATCAGGATGGGGACTGTCGAGGGAGAAGCGGTGGGTTATGAATCTGTTTTGAAAGGAGAATCAATGGGACTTGCTGATGAACTGGATGTGAAATGACTCATGAGAGAGAGGAGCCAGGACGACTAGACAGCTCTTAGCCTGAACACCTGCTGCTTTTTACCGAGGCGGTGGGAGTTTGGAGGGGTGGGGGGCAGAAGAGGAGTTTGCTTTGAAACCTGTGGAAGTTGAGATGCCCATGTGGAGATGCGGACAGATGGTTGGACACAGGAGTCTAGACTTGTGCCTCAGGGGCAGCATATAGACAATGTTTAAACTCACCGGACAAGATGAGATCACAGAGCTTCAGCTTGAGGAGCCCAGACCCGGGACGAAGTGGCCCGTCAGAGCTGCTCAGTGGGCCCACTTCCCAGCTCTGCCAGGGCGAAGACCCCTGCCCTTGGCCATAAAAGCACACCGACTACCCGCTATTCTTACATGAGAGCCAACATGAATACATTCCGGGGTCAAAGTGTACTCTGCAGGCATTCTCCCCTCCAACTGCAATATTTAATGCATGAAATTTATACATAATACTCAAAATGGCATACTACCTAGAACAGATAAAGGTGGGAAAAAAATCTTTCCACTCTCACATTTCATGAAAGCATTTTTTTCAAATTTGACACCTCTTTGATCTCAGCCACTATTTGAGTCACTGACCCAGTTTTCTGGAACATGTTGTCTTCACTTGTTTCTGAATTGTGATGATGGAGCAATTCTGAAGTATGTATCGTGCTATTTTTATCTCAAGGCACATTTATCCACTCAAACGTGCAAACAGTTGTCCTGTTCATTTAGGTCACTGTGCTCACCACAGCAAAACATTCTTTTAAATACATATGGCATTTGTACTTTCTTTTCATTATCAGTTTATTTGCCTATCTTTATTTTTCTTACACTTGTCATGAAAATCCTTTAACTGGGCAGGTAAAGGAAAGAAATTCTCTGTAACCACAAATTCATTGGTTTCCAACCTCAGCTTGCTTTTGATAAGGTACAGCCACACTTTTATTTAATTTTTTAAAAGATTTTATTTATTTACTTTTAGAGAGAGGGGAAAAGAGGAAGAAAGAGAGGGAGAGAAATATTGAATCAATCATTTGCCTCTTGCACAACCACAACTGGCGACCTGGCCTGCAGCCCAGTCAAGTGCCCTGACTGGCAATCAAACTGGCGACCTTTCGGTTCATAGGCCAGTGTTCAATCCACTGAGCCACACCAGCCAGGGCAACAGCCACACTTTTTTAAAAAAGCGTGGGGGCCGCGGGGCAGTTGCTGTGTATCGTCTCGAGTTCAGTGCCTGTCCTTCAGTTCAGAGCTTGCCTGGGCCGGACTGCCCAGCCCCCAGCTGCCCTCCATGCAAGCTACTGCTGCTGACTCCTTGTGTTTCCTTTGAAGATACTCTATACTCAGGCAACCAGATGCGCAAGTTCAAATAGAGTTTTTTCACGTCCTATACACACTGCTTTTGTGTTTTTGTGCCTTTTAACATCTTGGTGAGATCATTCCATATCAGGTTTGCCTCATTTGTTTTTGTTTGTGGTTTCTTGATTACACATGGCGTCAAAAGAATAACAGGGTCGTTCAGGCAGTTCTTCATGCTCTTGAGTTATTTGCATGCACACTACTTAAGCAAGGGAGTCAGTAGTAGGCTGAATCAAGTAACAGGCAAAACTAGGATTTCTAGTAGAGAAGGGGAAGGGGGAAACTGCGGAGTCTGGAAACAGTGACTCTTGTCTGCATGTTTTGTGGGTAAGCTGATTGCAGGCAGGGAGCAGAGAGGGCATCTGGGGCCATCTGCCCTTGAAAGGGAACCTTTCAGTTCATGGAATCATAGCAGGAACTGAACGTTGTCAGTTCAGCGATGGGCTGCACATGACGGGCCATCTGTGTAATGTCTGCCCGCGTCCTCCAGCAGCACCCGCCTCATGGGCACACAAGCTGCTCCAGAGGGACTGCATGGTTAGAGAAAGATGAGAGAACACAAACATCTATGTGGAAGAGGACATTCTTCTTTGGTCAATAAGGAGAATGTCTCTGCCTTAAAGGAATACAGGTTAAGATGCCATCTATGAAACGGACCACAGTCAGAAACCTGACTGCGAAATAGGAGAGCAGTGTCATTAAAACCAAATAGTCCCTCCTGAGTTTTTACTTCTTTTAATGCTTGGCCACGGCTGCAGCTTGGGTATTGCACCAGGATGCCACACCGGGTATGGGGGGAGGGGGCGCTCCAATTATAGTGGAAACATTGTACATTTGTATACTATTTCAACAGATTTCTAATAGGTGGCACTAAAGTGTATGGTTCTGACAAAACAATCTGAAAAATAGAGGCAAAGTGGCTTGAATTTGCAGAAAAACACCATATGGACTGGGTGGTGGCCATGGGCTTGGGCCCATCTACATTTGAGTTTGGGCCCCTGCCTGGAAGCGTCCATGACTTTTACCCTTTTAATGGCACCATCAGAATAAACAGAAGTTTCCAGACACACTCTGCCCCTTGCTTTTGGCTTCCTTCTCTCTCTCCCTCTCCCTGTCCCGCTGGTTTCTCTTGGTTACAGCCTCCTGCTCTGACTTCTGCCTGAGGAGTGTGATTCACTCCTGACCCTCTTCCCTCCATCTCTCCTTCCAGAACATAGACACTCTGGAGCGCGTTGCAGGCCTGGAGCCCGAGGACCTGGTGGAGGCCCATGGCACCTTCCACACTTCGCACTGTGTCAGCCCCCTCTGCCGGCAGGAGTATACGCTCAGCTGGATGAAAGGTGAGGGGCTGGAAGTCATCAGAGAGGGCAGCTCCCACCCCCACCCCACCCCCGCCACTGTCCGCCCCTCAGCGCCAGGGGCGGGGCCTCCACCCGGGCACTTGTTCTGGCCTACACAGCTCTGTGGCTCTTTTTAGTAGGTAATGGCAGCTTCCGAAGATTTGAGGTGACCGTGAGAGTCATTGCTTCCAATACCACCTCACAGCCAGGATGTGAGGGATGCGAGCTCCAGACCCAATTCAGTTACACATAGAGACATGAGTTAGCAGACAGGGCCCCAAGTAGTCACACAGCCTTTTTTGAGGTCATGAAACCCTTGCTCTCTGTCCGTTGAGGGGCTCTCCAGCCCTATTGTACATGAGGTGCTCATCAAGGCAAATGGAACTAAGTTTTGTTTTGTTTTTTTAAATGTTTAAAGATTTTATATATTATTTTTAGAGAGAGGGGAAGAGGGGGAGAAACAGAGGAAGAGAAATATCGATGTGTGAGAGATACACCAATCAGTTGCCTCTCTCATGCTCCCAGCCTGGGAGCTGACCTGCAAGCCAGGCATGTACCCTGACTGGGAATTGAACCGGCGACCCGTTGGTGCACAGGCTGGCACTCAATCCACTGACCCATAGCAGCCAGGGTGGGCCTAAGTTTTAAGAAAGGCAGAACCGCCCAACAGAACTGTCTGAGATGAGGGAAGCCTTCCATGTCCGCACTGTCCAGTACGGCAACCGCTTGCTACTTGTGACTGTTGAGCACTTGAAACATGGCTAGTGGGACCGAAGAAATGAATTTTAAATTTCGTTAACTTAAATGTAAAAAGCCATCTCTACTATGACGACCATGTTGGACAGCACTTGCCCAAGAAGCACAGGATTCAGCCCATGAGCAGAATCGGTGGGGTGTGAAGCCAGACCCAGACCGGGTGAGGGCTGAAGGCCGGGGCTGCCCCTACGGGTGCAGACTATAGGGCTTGCTAAAGGCACAGTCCCTGTTCGTGTAAGGATAGGGTGTTCAAAAAGGGGGACAAAACCCAGCCAGTCCACATTTCTTGAATGCCAGCAAGAGACTATTTCTGATACCCATTGTGCTGATGATTAAGAAGTCACTTATTTCACCCTGGAAGCCCATTTCTGGCCTTCTTTATGCTGACTTTACAAAGCCTCTGGTGTCCATGGGAGATAAGGACAGCCCTTATAGCAGGGCCTCTGGAGTGTGGCCTTTTTGACAGAACACCAGCTGACCACCCCTAGGGAGAGGAGGCCCGAATAGCCCAGCCGTGCTCAGCTGGGGCAGCGCACAATTAACATTACCCCATTATGTCCCCTTCCAGCGAGATCACGTGCAGCACCCACAAAATAGCATAATGACAATGCAGAAATGTTTTAAAGTAAATGACAGACATTAAAACAGTGCTCTAAATATTTGTTGAAGAAACGAATAAATAGTTGAATGGGCAAGCTAGGATTCTGTGGGTTGCAAGTGACAGAATACTTTTCAAGTTTCTTTAATCAATAAACAATAAGGAGCATGATTGTCACAAGGACGGTGCGGGAGGTGCTCAGTCACAGAACCCAAGGGTGGGAAGCAGCTGCACCTAAAGACTTCCCCCCACGCCAGGACCATCTGCATACCTTTCCCTGTTGGGGCCTCTGGCCCAGGAGGAAATAGGGCTGCCCACAGGCAGAGCTCCACTCCCGATTCCCCAGGTGGGGGCGGGGAGTCCAGTGGCCCCTAGTAGGAACAAGTGTCTGCTCATTTGTTTATTCTTCCATTCAGTAGCTAATCCTGGTGCTGGGAGCCACCGCGAGACTCCTGAGGCATGGGGGAGGGGAGGGGCAGTTTTCTGAGAAGCAGGCTCCTTTCGGAGCAGGTCTGACACCCCAGGAGGTTCCCTGGTGACTAAGGTGTGTTTGTGTGGAGAGCGAAGGAAGGGGCAGGGGGAGATGGCGGGCAGGCTGCAACCCCCAGCCCAGAGCCTCTCACCGCCTTCTCCCCTTCCCCTTCCCCGCGCCCAGAGAAGATCTTCTCCCAGGTGACTCCCAAGTGTGAGAAGTGTCAGAGCGTGGTGAAGCCCGGTGAGCCTTGGGGCCTGGGACCAACCAAGGGAGGTTTAAACTGGGAACTCCCTGTCCCCACTAATCCTTCCCAAGAAGACCACACTTGCCATCCACCCCCTCTCTGGGCCCCTCTCTCCAGGGACAGGGACCTACCCTGGCCTGTCCCTGCTGCTCCGCACTCCCACACAGCTATGAGGTCTGCCCCCTGCTCCTGCCTCTTCTTACCTCCTTCCCCTTCTCTGCCTCCCCCATCCACTGTCTCTTTCTGTCCCGTGTTTTTTGTCCATCTGTCTCCACCTCAGACATCGTGTTCTTCGGTGAGAACCTCCCAGCACGTTTCTTCTCCTGCATTCAGTCAGTGAGTATCTCTGCGGCCCCCCCCCCCCCCGCCGTGCTCAGCCCATGGGGTACAGCCTGGGCCCCGCCCTGGGGAGCGGGGGCTCGCTTCCCCCACCCGCTGTATGTGAGCTTGCGGTCCTGTGGGGCTGGAGACACCGCCCAGTCCCCACCCCCAGCCCTCATGGCCCTCCCCCGTCACAGGACTTCCTGAAGGTGGACCTACTCATCATCATGGGCACCTCCCTGCAGGTGCAGCCCTTTGCGTCCCTCATCGGCAAGTACGTTGGGGGTCAGGGCTGGGGGGTGCCGGGGGCTGGGGGAGCCAGAACAGGCCTTCACTGCTCAGTTCGCCATCCCCCCAGGGCGCCCCTCTCTACCCCGCGCCTGCTCATCAACAAGGAAAAAACTGGCCAGGTGAGTCAGCCTTTATTCATGCACCCCCTCCTCAGCTCTCCCCTCCCTGCACCCAGACCAGTCCACAGGGAGGCCGATAGTTCAGACCCCTGAGGCTCAGGGCCAGGCATTCCAGAACCTGGGGGGATCAAATTCTAGGCTGCCCTGACTCTAAAATTCCATAGTTTTCTGGGTCATTCAGGACCCTTCTGAGCAAGTAGCATAGCCCCAGCTCAAAGTGACTGAAGCCACAACAAGGATGCTGTACTTCCTGGGACTGAAAAGTCAGGGTGAGCTGGAGCCAGAGCCTTCGGTAGTGACATCAGAGTCACCAGCTTTGGAAGCGATGTTTCCTCAAACAGGCAAAAACATACCACATGCCAGACACTGTTGTAAACATTTTCCCTGCATTAACTTCCTGACAGTACAACCCTAGGAGTGGGTTCGATGATCATCCCCACTCTACAGGTAAGGAAACTGAGATACGGAGAGACCAGGTCATTTGAGCCAAGTCACAGAGCTGGGATACAAACCCAGGCCACCTGGCTCAAGGGTGTGTGCTCTTAGCTCGCCCCACACCCCTCTTCCCTGCAGACTGACCCCTTCCTGGGAATGATGATGGGCCTCGGAGGAGGCATGGACTTCGACTCCAAGAAGGCCTACAGGTGAGGCCTTGGTCTGCTGGGAGGGATGGAGCCTGCGAGGGAGAGGCCCGAGGTGGGAGGAAGGGCGAGGGGGCACTGGGACAGGGCAGAGCTGGCAGGGACCTGGAGCAAGCCTGTGAGATCTGACTCTCACTCGCAGGGATGTGGCCTGGCTGGGTGACTGTGACCAGGGCTGCCTGGCTCTTGCTGACCTCCTCGGATGGAAGGTGAGGAGCCCGGGCCACCTCAGCCCACCCCAAGTCCAGTCCCTGGACCCCTGCCCCATGGGTCCTCTGACTTCCTGAGGCATCACATAGTAACTTCTGACTGCTGGAAACATTGTCACCTGCAGAAGGAGCTGGAGGACCTTGTCCGGAAGGAGCACGCCAGCATAGATGCTCAGTCAGAGCCGGGGCGCCCGAACCCCACCACTTCAGCTTCCCCCAGGAAGTCCCCACCTCCTACCAAGGAGGAGGCCAGGACCACGGATGGGGAGAAACCGCAGTGACAGCTGTGTCTCCCAGGCAGGACACCCAGCTCCTTTGGGACAGCTGAGCCCCAACCAGCTGTGGCCCCCCCTAACTTGCAGCTCTTGTCTGGAGAACTCAGAGCATTCCCTCGATCTCATAACTACTCTCTCCCAAAACTGGGGTCCCAGCCCCCCTGACCCTGGCAAATCTCTAACATCTCCTGGGGGCTGAGGCATGGGCAGCTCAGTCTAACAGCCCAGAGCCTCTAACCACCCCCAGGGACAAGGATCGACCTCCCCTAATTTCTAACTGCTCCCAGGGGACCGAGGGGCCTCCAAATTTCTAACTGTCCCAGGGCAGGGTCCCAGGGCCCCCATACTACTGCTCCCAGGGGTCTATGGCCAAGTAGACAAAATCTAACCTACCCTGGGCTGGGGGGCTTCCAAACATAACTCATCCAATGGGAACGGGGGTTGGGCCTCCCACTTCTCTGCCTCCAGCTCCCAATGTGAGTGCTGGGCCACCTTCACTTAGGGCCCACTTCCATATGTGGATGGCAGATGATGTTGCTTATTGGAGACAAATTAAAAACAAAAACTAACAATCAGCTGCCCGGCCTCGCTGTTCCTTTCTGTGGGTGCACCGAGAAGCAGCTGGGGGGAGTGGGGAGATCTCGAGCCACTGAGGAAACCAGGACGTCTACAGGCTCTTGGGAGAAAAGAATGAGGGGCGCCAACAGGGGACTCCAGGGTGGATGGGAGCCTCAGGGCTCTTAGCCCTGGACTTCGAGTCTGCCAGGGTTCCTTCCTCCAAAGCCCTGCCACCTGAGGCCTGAGCCACCTGAAACAGGGAGGAAGGTCGATTTCAGCTACTCCCAGCCCCGCCTCTTCCCCCCACCTCCCTCGCACTCAGCTTCCTCTCTGTGAGGAACACTTTCACTTCCTGCTCCTCCAGGCCTCCCCTCCGAGAACAGGTAGGGGTCCCCAGGGACCGATCAGCTGGCATTGTTACCCCCACTGCCTCCTTTGGTATTGGGCAGCTCCCCATCCTGCCCTGCCCGACACCACCCACCTCCTCCCACCCCTCTCAGGGGACCCAGCTGAAGACCTGCCGCCCTCCCCCACCCCTCCTGCCTGCTCCCCGCTGGACAGGCTGCCTGCCGTGGTCCCCTCTTCCTAACACTCTGGGCTTCTGGTCAACAGGCTGCCTGATTTATTTAGCTGTTTATTATCCATCTTTTCTACCCACCCCAGGAAGAATGGATGCCCCTGACAGCAGGGCCTATTCTGTTCCCAGGGGCACCAGCACCTAATTCTGGGCTTGTACTCAATAAATATTTGTGGGGTGCATGGATACGTGGACCCAGGTTTCCTACTCCTGGGAGTGCTACAGGCGGAATATTCGAAAATGCCTGTCTCAACAGGTGACCCACTATAGGACTCTGTACCTGGTTAAGAGTTGAGGTCTGATGGACAGATGGCTAGAGGGACCGCTGTGTGAGAGAGCAAAGAGTAAAATAATGGTAGAATCTATGTAGTGGGTATCTGGATGTTCCCTGTAAAATTCTTTCCATTTTTCTGAATGTTTGAAAATTTTCATTAAAAAAATGTTGGGGGAAAATATTCGAGGGCCGCTCCGTGGTCTGGGAAGGGAAGAGGAGGGGATGTGGTACTACATATGTCATTTATGGAGCCCGCTGTGGGTGGAGCCCCTTCCCAGGCACTGGGTTTCCGCTAGCCTGTTACTCAGCTGGTCCACGTTCACATGGCTGCACTGGGTGTCAAAGCCTGAAATACTGCCCTACCACTTGGTAAATACTTGTCATTTTGAGTCCTCTCCCTCTCCCCTCACCCCAAGACACACTGACCTCCCTCCTGAGTACCCCACCACCCAGTGATGAAAGAATTCACTCCTGGCAAAGCCAGGAGACTTGGGTCCATTCTGATTGGTCAGGGTCCTTGCCATATTGATTGTAAATATTTTGAACACTACCCCTGAACTGGAGCAGCCTTGAGCCTTACCTTCCCCCCTGCCAGAGGCCAGGCCATGGCTTGCTGGCCTCCCACGCCCTGAGGATGGCCCGGCCAGAGGACCAGGTCTCAGGAGGCCCCACCTATGGGGAGAGGTAAGGGATACTGGGGCTGGGATCTCCATCTCCTACCCCTGAATTCAGAAATCCCTTCCATCCAATGCTGCCCCCCACAGGACCCTAAACCCCATTTCCGACCCTTTACCCCTGGGGTACCCCTTCCTGACCTTTGACCCCACCTCAGTGTCCAACTACCCACTTCTGACCCCTGGTCTCCTGGACCCTGCACACCCCAGACTGGAGAATGGAGCAGGCGAGACCTGCTTGGGGGTCCTCAGGGCCCCAGAGCCACTTCTTCGACTGCAGAGAACATGGGGGGTGTGGCAGATCCCAGAGCTGGACACCCGGGGTGCAGAAGCCCTTCTGGAGCTGTGGCCACCGGGGGTGAGTACTCATAGCTGGGGATCCTTTCTGACCCTCCTGTGACACCCTGAATCAGTCAGGATCCTGTCAGTTGCTAGTGACACACACAACAGCAACAGGCCAAACCAAAAAGGCTACTTACTGATTCAAATGACCGAATAACCCACAAGTAATTTCAGGAATGCCTGGGTCCTCAGAATCAGACAACTGAAAAATTTCTCTTCATCCTATTTCTTGGCTTTGCTTTAAACTGTGGGTAATTCTGAATGTTTTGGGCTGTAAGTAACAAGCACTCATTCTATAGTTGTTTAAACAGATAGGAATTTATCTTCCTGCCATAACCGGAAAGGCCGCTGCTGATTCCAGTTCAGCAGCTTGGGCGGCATCAAGGGCAGCAGCTCTGCAGCTCTCTGGGGCTTCCCTCCTGGCCGCCCGGTGGCTGCCCCAGGTCCGAGCACATGAGTGTGTTCCAGGCAGAAGAAGGGAAGAGAGGAAGCACCCATTACATCTATTTTTTTATTTATTGTTTTTAAAGGTTTTGTTTATTTTATTTTTAGAGAGGGGGAGGGAGAGAAACATCAATGTGCGGTTGCCTCTCGCATGCCCCCAGCTGGGGACCTGGCCCGCAACCCAGGCATGGGCCCTAGACTGGGAATCAAACCAGCGACCCTTTGCTTCGCAGAATGATGCTCAATCCACTGAGCTACACCAGCCAGGGCCTACATCTATTTTTTTTTAAGATTTTATTTATTTATTTTTAGAGAGGAGGGAGGAAGAAAGGGAGAGAAACATCGATGTGTGAGAGAAACATAGATCGGTTGCCTCTAGCACGCCCCCAACTGGGGTCCTGGCCCACAACCTAGGCATGTGCCCTGATGGAGATCAAACCAGTGACATTTTATTTTGCAGACCAGCATTCAATCCACTGAGCCACACCAGCCAGGGAACATCTATTTCTTTTACTAGCAAAAGTAATGGACTTTACATTTGATTCAGAATATGTGGATGGGGCCCAGCAGCAGTATTTTTTAAAGCTCACCTAGGAGTTATACAATCAGAGATGGGAAGTACTGACTAATATTCATCTTCCATGGCTGTGCAAATTAATGCCCTGAACAAAGCTCATGTTCTGCAAGGAATGGGATAGATTTGGATAAGATAACTAATGGGTCTACCGTAGCTTTCTCCTTGAGGGAGCTCTCTCCTGGTGGTGGCGGAGATAGCTGTCCCCAGCTCAGCACCACATCTCACCAGGTTAGCAACCCCAGTGTGAAAAGAGGCCTCTTCCTGCTCTGGCTGGTATGGCTCAGTGGATTGAGTGCTGGCCTGCAAACCCAAGGGTCGCAGGTTCCATCCCTACTCTAGGGCACATGTCTGGGTTGCGGGCCAGGTCGCCAGTAGAGGGCATGCGAGAGGTAACCACACATTGATGTTTCTCTCGCTCCCTTCTCCTCTCTAAAAATAAATAAATAAATAAATAATAAAAGAAAGAGGCCTCTTCCTAAAGAGCTCCAGCAAGTCCTGTGGAAGATTTCCATTGGCTGAGCTTGGGTCACATGCCCATCTCTGAACCAATCACAGTGGTCAGAGAGAGCGGTCATCCTATTGGTGAGGTCAGGTTCCGGACCCACTCTGAGGACTGGCGGGAGGTCAGTCCCACCCATAGGTGGACTAAGAACGAGGGCAGCATTCTCTAGCGGAAATCTGAGGCACGGAGCCCTAGATGAGGGCAACGGATGCCAGGCAGGCAAACGCAACACATCTGCACAGACCCTCTTCATGCTGACCTTTGTCTCCGCGGCCCAGAGTTTCCTGGTCACAGGACATGACCCCAACCAGGTCCTGGTGTTGAAGACAGGACCTTCACGAAGGGAAGTCAACACCTACCAGATCCAGAATCTTCCTGGAGGTGAGGAGCCTATCCCTGGATTTCCAGTCAACAGCGAATTTATCATCAAGAGCTATCAACTTTACTTCCAAAATATCTCTCAAATCCTCCCAATCCTTACTGCCTCCATCATCACCCTGCCCTGAGCCACCACCACCTCTTTCCCAGACAGTTTCAGCAGGCTCCTCTCTGGCACCCCTGTGCCCACCCTTTCCTTCCTGAAATCCATTCTGGGCACAGCAGCCAGAGTGGTATTTTCAATCAATCAGATGTTATACATCTGTCTTAAACCCGGCAAAGGATATGCAATATCCTTAGATAAAAATTTTAACTCCTTATCATGGTTTATAAGGTGTTTGAGTAGCCAGCCTGCCCATCTGTCCATCTGCTGCCCCTCATTCACTCTGCCCCAGCCACACTGTTCTTTCCTCTCTTCCGTGAGCACACTAGAGGGATCCCAGCCTCAGGGACTTTGCATCTGTTCATCCCATCCGAATTAATGCCCTTGCTTGAATGATTGGTTTAGTCTCCACCCTTCAGCCCTCTGTGGAAATGTAACCTTCTTGACCACCACAGTTAAGATAGCCCTGGTCATTTTCAATCACTCCACTTTGTTCATCGTATGCAATACAAAATATTTATCCTTATTTTTCTACTCATTTTCTCTCTCCATCCACTAAAAGGTAAGCTATGGGAAGGCAGTGATTGTGTCTGCCTTTTCACAACTGTATCGCCAGTATCTGGGAATGAAAAGGTGCTCAATAAATACTTGTCTAATGAATAAATATTTGGTGGCATAATTGGCATGCAAGCATAAAGACACAGGAAAAGATGCAGACTCCAAGGAACAGACATTTCCCTGTTCGAAGGTTCTTAGAGGGATTCAGGACTTGGGAGAGAGGGTCCCAGGGAAGAGGAGGCTGCCACCCTTCACGTTGTCTGACTTTTCCCTCTTTGTTCCCTCCTGCAGGTATGTGTCTGGAATCCTCTAATGTCCGCATGCCAGACCTACCCCATCTCCTGGCCTTCCTGTCAGCCAGCAGGTACAGCTCACCCATCACAAGGGCTAAGGGGGATCCTTTCCTAAGCCACCTTACCCACATTATGGCTCCCACTTATCTTTTCTCAGGGATGTTTTGCCCAGAACTCTGCTCTTGCCCCCTCCTGCTCTAGGGCCTGGGGAACAACACACAGGTGAGGCATGGTTGTCTAAGGGAGGGGGAGGCCAGCTTTCTGCCTGCCTGGTCCAGGAGGGTGGCACTGGGGTCCAGATCCTCTGCAGATTGGCAGTGTCCAACTCAACACCTCAGGGCGGGTGCTCTCCGTTGTGAACAAGGTCTATCTGGAGATCCGCCGGGGGCAGGGGACGAAGCAGACTTCCCCAGAGATACCTCCAGAGACTGCCAAGAAAAATGATCCAGGTTAGCTGGGCAGGGCCCTGGGGCCCTGAGACAAGGGAGCCTTTGCAGTTATTCTGTGGGACCAACCCTATCCTCACCTCTAGCCCCCAGGAACCCTACCCCTCATCGGGTCTCTTGGGTGGAAGGCCCACTCAGCCCAGAAGTACACCATCCTGGACCAGCTCTGGCCAGCCTGGGAGAGGAGGAGGAGGAGGAGGAGGAGGAAATTGATGACTGCAAAGATGAAGAGGAAGGACCTGAGGATGTGCTTACTAGTCATGTCCGGGCTCTGGCCAGGTCCAGAAGCAGCTATGTGGCCAGGCAGTTCCAAGGCCTTAAGGCGCGCCTCACCTCAGATGCTGGGGGCTCCCACAGGCCTGGGGACCCTGCCACGGAGCTTCTTCAGGATGTGCGGCACCTCCTTACTGACCTCCAGGATCACTTAGCAAAGGACCCCAGTGTCAGGGCTGTCGTTGGGAGCAGGTGGCCTGGGGTCCCCCAGAAGGACGAGGATCTTGGTAATAAGGAGGACTGGGAGGAAACTTATGGCCACTCCCTGAACGCACACTGTTCACATTTGCCATCACGTGGCCCTACATACGTGTTCATACCCAAGTTCTTCCTCTCTATGCCTGTGCACACCTTTTCCACTCACATGCCCTTTCCTACACATAGTAACCCCTATTCTGTTCAACACCGCTCCATCTCACAGAGGTGTGACAGCCATGATTCCCTCTCTCCCGCGCGTGTTCACACCCAGGCTCCCTCTTCCACACGTGTTCCTACCCATGTCTACACTCGTGGGTGGCCAGAAGCTATGGAGGGGTGGCAGTAAACCAGGGTGGGCCGGTGGAGCGAGCAGATGGCGTCGGGCAGCCCAGCGACTCTTCCGTCCCCCACTCCGCCCCTCGCAGGCCCCGCGGTGGAGGCGGCCTTGTGCCGGGCGGTACTGGCACCTCTGAAGCCGGCCCTGTGGACACGACTCCGAACGCTCCGAGCCCCAGAGCTGCGGCGACTGCGGCGGCGGCAAATAGCTCTGCGGGCGGGGGCGGGGCCTCCCGGAGCCCAGGGGGCGGGGCTTGAGGGACAGGGCCCCGCCCTGCGGAGCCGCATCCACGGGCGCCTTGCGCACCTCCACGCCGCCTGCGCCCCACGCCGCAAGGTGGCGTTGCTGCTGGCAGTGTGCAGTGATGTCTACGCGGGGTTGGCGTCGGGCAAGAACCAAGGTAAAGGAGGAGTCTGCATCTACCTGGATGTGGAGCGACCTTGAGGGTTGCAGGAGCCAGGTAGGATTCTCCTGTGTGGACGTCGAGGGGGTAGGGTGACATGCTCAATGGGAGGCGTCTTCGCAGGCCTAGGGGTCAGGTAAGAAGTATTTACATGCCTAGCAAGGTGAGAGGCAGCTAGAGCTCGTGGTCCTGGGGTTCGGATGGAAGGGGTCAACACGCCCCCATATATCTAAGAGCCTGCCCTTGGCTTCTGCAGAGCCTCTGGGCGCCGACGCCTTCCTCCCAGCGCTGACTGAGGAGCTTATCTGGAGTCCGGACATTGGGGAGACACAGCTGGACGTGGAGTTTCTTATGGAGCTCTTGGATCCGGAAGAGCTACTGGGAGAAGGTGAGGCCCCATCCCCAGAACATCAGGACCCAACAGGGTGGGGGCCCCAAACAGCCTGGCCCTGCAGCAGGTGGAAACGCAGGCAAACTGAAGGAGCCTTCGAGCCACAGGGGAAGCCAGGAGAGCTGCGCCAAACTATTCTTCTTGCCCCTAGCTGGGTACTACCTGACCACGTGGTTTGGGGCGCTGCACCACATTGCCAACTACCAGCCCGACGCGGGACGAGCGCCAAAGGGGCTCAGCTCTGAAGCCCGTGCCTCCCTGCACCAGTGGCACCGCAGGCGGACGATGCACAGACAGGACCTCACTGGATCCCAGGTGACTGGCCAGTTGGACTGTGGGTAGAGGGGCAGGCTGGCCCTGTTGCCTTTCTGACCCAGGCTCCTGCCTGTACCCACAGACCAACCTGCCCTTTGAGGAACCCTGGTGAATAGAGACTGTACCAAGAGACTAGTGATGAATAGGAGTCTCAAACCTTTCTGTTCTTCAAGCAAGATGCAGAGGCACCTGTTGTTTAGGGGCAGCAAGGAGGAGGAGGTCCCAGGAAAAGGGAATGGCCCACCCCTGGGCCTTTGCATGGGCTGTTCCTGCTTCTCAGAATGCCCTACCCTAATAACCACACTGCTCCTTCCCTCCCCTCCTTCAGATCTTTAGGCAGATTTCACACTCTCTGTGAGGCTCTCTCAGACACAACTCTGTAAACCTGTAACTCCTCTCCTTTGCCTCTCCCTGTGGAAGGCAGAATAATGCATCTGACCCCGCAATGCCCACTTCCTAATCCCCAGATTCTGTGACTATGTTACCTTATGTGGTAAAAGAGACTTTATAGATGTGATTAAATTAAGGATCTTAAGATGGAGATGTTATCCTGGATTCTGGTGGACCCAAAGTAATCACAGGGTCCTTATAAGAGGGAGGCAGGAGGATCAGAGTCAGAGGAAGAGACATGATGATGCAAACAGAGGGTGGAGCGAGGGCAGGGAGCCAAAGAATGCAGGCACCCCCTAGAAGCTGAAAAAGACTAAGAATGGATTTTCCCCTGGAATCTCCAGCAGAAACTCAGCCTCTGATTTTAGATCCCCGAGCTATATTTTGGACTTCTGACCTTCAGAACTGCACAAATAAATTGGTGGGGATTATTTTTTAGGCCACTAAGTTTGTGGTAATTTGTTACAGCAGCACCAGGAAACTAATACACTCCCTTACCCTGGTCTTTTTTTTTTTTTTCCGCATAGAAGTTATCGCTTCCTAACATACCATATAATATGCTTATTTATTGTGTTAATTGTCCATAGTCTCCCCCCACTTAGAACAGCACCATCCAATAGGAATACAATGCAAGCTACACATGTAATTCTAAATATTCTAGTAGCTACATTAAAAAAAAAACTAAAAAGAAACAAGTGAAATTAACTTTAATAACACTTGATTTATCCTAATGTATCCCAAATATTATTACTTCAACATGTAATCAATATTTTTAAATTATTGAGGTATTTAACATTATTTCTGTGCACTAAATCTTCAAAATCTGCTGTGCATTTTATACTTCAGCACACCTCAGTTCAGACTAACCACATTTTGAATGCTCAACAGCCATACAGGGCTTATAGCTACCATCTTGGACAAAATGGTCCAAGGATGGACCATTTTGCAGCCTTGGAATGTCAGCTCCAGGAGGCTAGGGATCTCTGTTTTGTTCACAGCTGTATCCTCCGTGCCTAACAAATGCCTGGCACCCAACAGGTGTTCAATAAATACTTGCTGGATGATTCAATGCACAAAGCTTCTGTGGTAAACTGAAATGGGCTTCCCAAATGATAGCCATGTCCTAATCTCTGGAATTCATGATTGTTACCCTATTTGGAAAAGGGCCTTTGCAGATGTTATTAAATTAAGGATCTTAAAATGGGAAGATTATCCTGGATTATCCAGGGGGGCTCTAAATGCACTCATGTGAATCCTCACAAAAGGAAGGCAGTGGGAGATTTAACACAAACAGGAAAAGGCAATGTGAAGACAGAGTAGGGAACTGAAGACACTGGCCTTGAAATGATATAGCCTCAAGCCAAGGAATGCTGTCAGCCACCAGAAATTGGACAAGGCAAGGGGCAGTTCTCCCTCAGAGCCTCTGAGCCTCCAGGAGGGGTCCCGGCTGATAACTTGATTTAGCCTGGTGATACTGATTTCAGGCTTATAGTCTCCAGAACTGTAGGAGAATAAATTTCTACTGTTTTAAGGCACCGATTTTTCAGTTGTTACAGCAGGCAATGGAAATTTAACAGTTTCTCAGCTCTTAACATAAAAAAATAGTAGAATTAATACCCAACTCAGTCTCACCATAACTACAAGGGACATTCATCTGCAGATACAGTAATTAAATAGAAAAATAGGAATGTCACCAGAGGAGAACTGGGCCCAAAGTGGGTCTGCCTCAGGCCAGTCAGTAGTATGTGGGTTCTTGACTTTGTGCAGGAAAGATTTCAGAACACAAGTCCCGGTGATTTTGAGAGTAGGTTTATTAAAACTGGGGACAGTGAAACAAGGAAGGGCTTAGCACAGAGAAGCAACAGGAGAGAGCCTGGGCCATGCTCTGCTTTGGCTCCCTAGAGACATTAAAGGAAAGGAGTGAGCCAGGGTGGGGCTGCTTTTAACTCACTGGGAAGTCAGAGAAAAAGGGGCTTTGGAGACAGGTTCAGGGGGTAAATCCAGGACGAGCTGCCACTGCTGCTGCCCACTGCTCCCCTGTCTGTAAGTCTTATGGGGACCCTTAGAGTTAGGAGAAAGTAAAAAGTTCATGTCTGGGAAGTGGCATAGGAGTGCCCTAGAGCAGGGGTCCCCATCTCCGGTCTGCAGGAACCAGGCCACACAGCCAGAGGTGAGCTTAAATGTAGCTCTTGAATCATCTCCAAAACCATCCCCCCAACCCTGGTCGGTGGAAAAGTCATCTTCCATGAAACTGGTCCCAGGTGCCAAAAAAGTTGGGGATCGCTGCCCTAAAGAGAGCCCGCCCCAGGTCCTTGTTGTGAGGGTTTTCATTTCTCTTCTGCAGGTGAGAATCTTAGGGGGGAGGGTTTCAGCAGAATATGCACCAGCTTTCCAGTTGAATTTTTAATATGCTGATGCATAAAGATGAGAGTATAGGGGAGTTTGGAGTTATTTTTTGTTCTGTTTTATTGTTTCACTTTTATCTTGGGTCTCTCTGGCTTTAATGGGGTTTTTGTTGTTTGTTCCCCTGACTTCATCTGTCCTTGGGTTTAGCTGACACAAATGGCATTAACTGGGTCTCTGTTCTCCATCTCCCTGACCATGGTGATTTAAACTATGTATTCTCTGGTCAGGGAGGAGAGGTGTAAACCATTTGTTCTCTAGTGTCCTTAGTGAGGGAAGACAAGGTCTTGCAATTCACCAGCTGGCTGTAAGTTGTTCGAACAGTTTGGCCATCTTTAATTTTCTTGTCTCAGTTTCCCCATCGTGCTTGCCCAGGAATTTTTCCACTAGCTTACTATCCTACCTCAGGAAGAGCCCTCTCAATCCATCTGACAAAGAAATGAACTGCCATTAAAATTTTACATTATACATCTTATAATAATCAAAATTACATAATTTTAGATGTCAACTAAAAACTATACCAGGAAAGAATTTTTTGCAATTGTTTTCAAAAGCCCAAAAGCTTGAGGAAGACTGCAGCCTGTGATCTTATGTTCAGACAGAACTAGGGGAGCAGCCAGACCGCAAGAGAACTGAGAGGGGCATCTCCTCCTCCAAGAAAGAGCTGACCTCCAGGGCAAGCAGGGCACCGAGATTTTTTTTTTTTTAAGATTTTATTTATTTATTTTTAGACAGAGGGGAAGGGAGGGAGAGAAACATCGATGTGTGGTTGCCTCTTGCATGTCCCCCACTGGGGACCTGACCTGCAACACAGGCATGTGCCCTGAGTCGGAATCGAACTAGAGACCCTTTGGTTTACTGGCCGGCGCTCAATCCACCCAGCCACACCAGCCAGAGCAAGAATTACATTGCATTTATTTATTATGTGTTTACATGTGTGTGTGTTTTTAATTTTTAATTTTAAAATTGTGATAGAAACATAAAATTTACTCTCTTAACTACTTTTAAGTGTGCAGGTCAGTAGTGTTACTTATATTCACACTATTACATAACAGTCCTCTGAAACTTTTTCACATTGTAAAAACCAAACTATAATCATGGAACAAACTCCAATTTCCCCCTCCTGCCACCTCTAGCAACCACCCTTCTACTTTGTGTTTCCCCGATTTTGACTGCTCTAGGCACCCCATGTAAGTGGAGTCATACAGCATTTGTTTCTTGGTGAACTGGCTTATTTCACTTAGCATAATGTTCTCAAGGTCCATCCATGTTGTAGCACATGACAGGATTTCCATCTTTTTAAAGACTGGATACTTTCCATTGTATGCATATACCACATAATACATCATTTTATCTTAATTACCTCTTTAAAGGCTCTATTCCAAATACAGTCACATTCTGAGGACTTCAAGATATGAATTCAGTCCATAACAGGAAGTGACTGCCAGATCTCTCCCCTATAAAGATGTCTTTCCCTCTTTGCATTAGGATGTCACCTGTGGGTAATACTTTGAGAGCCTGTGAATAACCTGTCTCCAACAATCTTTGACCTAGCGCTTCTTGATCCTCCTGAATTATTGGGTTTATTTGTTTATTATATTCTATTTATTGCACTTGATATTGGGGACCATGTTATATGAAGAATACACTCAGCCCTGGCGGATGTGGCTCGGTAGATTAAGCACTGGCTTGCAAAATGAAACGTCACTGGTTCGATCCCAGTCAGGGCACATGCCTGGGCTGTGGGCCAGGTCCCCAGTCAGAGGCACAGGAGAGGCGACCACACATTGATGTTTCTCTCCCATTCCTTCTCCCTCCCTTCACCACTAAAAATAAATAAATAAAATCCATTAAAAAAAGAAAAATAAAAAGGAAAAATACGCTCACCTCACATTCAGCCAAGTGAGAGACAGGAAGCAGGGAAGTGGCAGATTACTGCCTCATACCTCACACATGCTTGGGGGCCTATACTGCTTACTTAGTGAGTGGAATGGAGGGCAGGATAATTTTCCTTGTTTAAACATTTTTTATGACCTCTTTTGGTTTGCTGTGGGAGGCTCAGTTCTTGCCAGTGCAGTAAAGTATTATAGATCAACAAGCCTTTTAGTATGTAAGCAAAGTTTTTTAGTGATACGTTCTCATGGAAGAGAACGGGCCTAGCCGAGGTGGGGGAGAAAGACAATGGCGCTTGGTCTCTTTGTTCTGAGGACTTATATAATATGTTTGTGGGGTGCAGTTATGGAATTACATATCAATTTGGTGGGAGAAGGTGGTGCATACTCTTCCAAGGGAGGCCATGACCTCCTAAGCATAAGTTTGGATGGAGGTCTGTTAGCTCAGACTTTTATCTTGTTCCAGACCACCTGTTGTTGTCCTATTAAAAACAGGAGGCAGTTAAAGTTATTTATGAGCTTTTTCTGCAAGTACTATGGCCCCTCCCACCCCTCCTCCTTCTCTTAAACTTCTACCTAACAGGTTCATTATTAATGCATAAATTGAACATGCATACAAAATGATTCTGATATAGTAGACAGTTAGGCATGAGTAGAGTAAGAACGAAGTCTGGTATGAAAAGTTACCATAGTAGAAAGCCCCAGGTACCTAGCAATGGGCAAAACTGGGGTGGGACCTCAACCACCAGGGTTACCTTTCCTCCCCTGTCGTATCCCTGGTCATGCAGTTTAGACCCCCTGACCTTTCCTATCACTGGTCATGTGGTTGGGATCCTCTCCTGAACTTTCCTCCCCAGCATGTTGCTATTCATGTTGAAACCAGAAAAGTTTGTGGTCATGCTGCCTGTCACTACCAGAACCAATAAGTAGAGACAAGGATTGAATCTTTATAGGTGCTTTTATTTAGAAGTCAGAGATCTGAGAAGACAGCTGGTTACGTACCCCCAAAAACTGTTTTAACATCTCATCTCAAGCTGAGCTTTTTATAAGGAGAAGAAACGGTAGATAAGTAGGTTGGAATAAAGGTTAATTGGATAAGAGTTGCAGTCCAAGAGGTGATTTTCCTAGTACTTCTTTATCTGTTGATCAATTATTTGTTTAAAGGTTCTACCTATTTATTTTTAGGGAGAGGGAAAGGGAGGGAGAAAAAGGGAGAGAAACATCGATGTCTCTCACACATCAACTGGTTGCCTCTCGCACACCCTCAACTGGGAACCCAGCCAGCAACCTAGCATGTCCTTGACTGGGGATTGAACTGGTGACCTTTCAGTCTGCAGGCTGGCACTCAGTCCACTGAGCCACACCAGCCAATGCAGAAAATTTTAAAATACATCATAGGTCTACCTCTCAGGCCAGAATTTAGGTTTGTAAGAAGTGCAATTTCATTTTTTATTTTTTGATATCTAAGTTGAGTCTTTGTCCCACCATGGTGGGAGGACATTTTAATCCTTTTAACACCATCATCCCCTGGTTTGTCATAAAGCTTATCTACCTAAGTTACCTGGAGACAACCTACCATGCTGATCTTGAGGCCTTTTCTAATCCCAAATTCCACTGTTTTCCCAGGCTGCAAGGCACATGGCCGCATCTCACTCCCAGTGAGAGTCTGAGTCCTTTCTCAGGCTCTTGAGGCCCACAAGGCCCCACACGACCTGCTGGATTCTCTCCTCCCACTGGCCTCCTCATTCACATGCTCCAGCCTCAGGAACCCCTTCACTGTTCCCCACCCCACATCCACCAAGCACCCACACACCTCAGGCCTTTGCCTAACTTAGCTCTGCCTGGATCATCTTCCCAAGATTGGAGCATGTCTGACTCCCTTGCCTCTTACAGGGTTTGCTTGGGTCACCCTCTCTATGACTCCTTGAAAAGTACAATCTCCCTTCCTGTTTTTTTTGTTTTTTTTTTAAGATTTTATTTATTCACTTTTAGAGAGAGGGGAAGGGAGGGTGACAGAGAAGGAGAGAAATATCAATGTGTGAGAGAAACATGGATCAGTTGCCTCTCACACTCCCCCAACTAGAGACCTGAACCCGCAACCCAGGCATGTGCCCTGACTGGGAATTGAACTGGTGACCTTTCAGTTCACAGGCCAGCACTCAATCCACCTAGCCACACCAGCCAGGGCCTTCCCGTTTTATTTTTAATCTGATACTATACCTGTGATTTTCAGCAGCAACTTGTTAAAAATGCAAATTCTAGAATTATACACTCGCATGTGTGGTCAAATGATTTTCAACAAGGATGTCCTGATCATTCAATGAGGGAAGGACAGTCTTTTCAACAAATGGTGTTGGGAAAACTCAATAACCCACATGGAAATTAATGAAGATGGACCCTTACCTAACACCATGTACAAAAATTAACCTAAGATGGATCTGAGACCTAAATGTGAGAACTAAAACTATAAAACTCTCAGAAGAAAACATAAGGGAAAATCTTCTTGACGTTGAATTTTGCAATGACTTCTTGGCTATGACACCAAAAAAATAGAAACAAAGAAAAAAATAAATTGGGCTTCATCAAAATTAAAAATTTCTGTGCATCAAAGAAAATAATAAACAGAATGAAAAAGTAATCCACAGAATGGGAGAAAATATTTGCAAATTATAAGGAATTAAGATTCAGAATGCACAAAGAATTCCTAAAACTCAGCAACAAAAAAACAAACAACCCATTTAAAAATGGGCAAAGGACTTAAAGATATCTCCCCAAAGATGATTTAAAAGAAGAAGATAAACAAATGTCTAACAGGCACATGAAAAGATGCTAAACCTCACCAATCATTAGGGAAATGCAAATCGAAACACAATGGGCCAACACTATTTATTCTCTGGCTTCCCCAGTGGATACTAGCTAATGCTTAGTGGCTTGCATGCCTGTTAGAAGAGGTCATGGAGAAGACACGGCTGCCAGTTGATCCTTGAGCTGGACCTTGGTGAGCAGAAGCTCCTCATCCCCTCCCCTGTCCTTGAAATGTACTTCTGACCACTGTTCCCACAGTGGGAGTTGTTCCAAGGACATAGGCTTGAAAGAAAAAGGTGATGTTGAAACCATCTGGCTGGTACATGTGACTAAGCCTGGTTAAGGCCTCTGTTTAAGGTCCTGGCAAGCAGGTGCAGAGATCCACTCGTTTGGTAGCAGCCCACATCAAGCTTCAAAAGTTCCCTTACTTATTAAACCTGCCACCTGCCAATCTGGAGTGGTCTGCCTCTTTCTTGGGTCTCTCTCTGCTCTCTGTGTACAGGAGCTAGTTTGTGAACCAACAAGACCACAACCTTAGTAGGTAAAGATTGTGTCACCAGCATCCCCGTTTTACAGAGTAAGACTCAGAGATAAGAGGGCTTGCCCAAAGCCACGTAGCTGGGAAACGGTAGAGCCAGGACCTGGACCCAGGCCATCAATCGCCTGAGCAATGTGCGCCCCCAGCCTCTAAACCATGTCATCCTTGCTGAGGCAGGATCTAAGTCAAACCTTAGCTTCCAAAGGTTGGAATTTTGTGTGCCTTGTTCACTGCTGAATTCCCAGTGCCTGGGAACAGGGCCTGGCACAGAGAATTGCCCAATAAATATATTTTTAAAATTTTTATTTATTTACTTTTAGGGAGGGGAAGGGACTGAGAAAGAGAGGGAGAGAAACATCAGTGTGTGAGAGATACATCAGCTGGTTGCCTCTCACACGCCCCCACCTGGGGACCTGGCCCCCAACACAGGCATGTAACTGGGAATTGAACCTGTGAACTTTTGGTTCACAGGCCAGCGCTCAATCCACTGAGCCACACCAGCCAGGGCATCAATAAATATTTTTTGAATGAATGAATTAAAATAAAGCCTATATGTTCAACCAGTTTATTATTATTATTAAATAAATAATTGACACCATCGTACAATTATTTTGGAAAATGGCTTGGCAGTTTCTTACAATGGTAAATGTATACCTGCCACAGGATTCAGGCATTCCACTCCTAAGTGTATATGCGGGAGAAAAGAAATGTCCACACACGCCCTGCCTGGCATGGCTCAGTTCTTTGGGCGTCGTCCTGCAAAGCGAAAGGCCACTGGTTTGATTCCCGGTCAGGGCACATGCCTGGGTTGTGGGCCCAGTTCCTGGTTGGGGCATGTGCAAGAGGCAGCCAGTCGATGTTTCTCTCACACATTGATGTTTCTCTTCGTCACTTTCTCCTTCCCTTCCCCTCTCTCTAGAAATATATTCTTTAAAAAAAAAGTCCACACAAAGACTTATACACCAATGCTCTTATCAGCTTTATTTGTAATTGCCAAAACAACCCAAATATCCATCAATGGGTAACTCACTAAACAAACTGAGATGACTTAAACAAACTATTCTGTGTAATGGAGTAATGCCTGGAAATAAAAAGAATGAATTCTTATTCAATATTTATGCATCTGAAAATAATTATATTGAATGAAAAAAGCCAGACCTGAGAGTTCATGCTATATAAATTCATTCTAGAAAATAAAAACAAACCCATAGTGACAGGAATCAGATCAGCAGGTGTCTGGGGATGCGTGTGTGGGGGCAAGGGACAGAGGGTTTACGAAGAGGCGTGAGGATACTCGGGGATGACAAAGAAGTTCATTATCTTACGATGATTACCTTGATTGTGGTGGTGGTTTCACAGGTTTATTCAAAGGTAAAACTCATCAACTTGTATACTTTAAGTATGTGTGGTTTCTTATTTGTCAGTTATACCTCAGTAATGGTGGGGAAAAAGTGTTACAACTGTATAATGAAACAGAATTTTTTGTCTACACGCTGGCTTTACCCAGTGGCCCCTGAGAGCATCTGAGTTTTCAATCTAAGTCCCAACAGACCCTATCTCCGCTTGGAGCCCTAGAGAGGCTACAGAAAAAAGTAAAAAGAAAGCTGGCCTAATTCTGCTTTGGGACTTGTCGCATTTCTCCTCTGCGACCCCTAGCCCACAGGGGAACAATTTCTTGAATGGGGGAAGAAAAGAATGCGAATATGTGTAGGGAAAAAGCAGTTCAGCAGCTAAGAACAGCCATAGATGGGAAGGCAGACAGGGTGCGAAGGTGCAGCGGGAGGGTGGGTATGGTAGGAAGTGGCTCCGGTTCTCAGGAACAAGAAGGTCATGACTGAGAGTGAGGATGAGGAAGAGCTGTTGGATGTTTAAGGAGGTCCAGTATGTCATCTGGGAGAGTCGTGAGATGAGGGACATAGGCAAACTTGCTGGGCAGCATTATGGGTCTACTCCAAGTCAGTGGGCATGAGTTTAAGGTAAGACCAGTTAACACGAGTGAATATTTTTCTCCATCCCCATTCCCTTGCACAGATGCAGACATGCAATAGGTGGAGCCTTATATTTAAAAAGGACTGTGGTTTCGTCAGATGAATGACAGAGAGTGGTGTGTACAGAGTATGTGTGAAGTGTGATTATAATGGTTGGTCAAGGTCTTTAATCTGTATGACATACAATGAAGGGCCTTTGAGAGTGTGGAAAGGTGGTAGGGCCAATGGATTTTTGGAGTTGATCTGAAAGGAATTAACTAGAAAGACAGGTGATAGGCAGAGGGCAAGATGCATGAAATTAAGGTTCCGATAGGGCTGTGGTTATTGGGACACTCTAGGTGTGAACGTGGGAGGGAAGGTCTGGGGGAGGACAATATCACTGGAGGAAAGAAGGTCTAGGAACCAGGAGCCCAGGTTGGTGTGAGGATCACCTACCTGGATACAGAAATGACCAAGAACGAAGACAGGAGCAGCATCAGAGACAGTGAGCTGGGAGCTAAAATCATGGAGAAGTAAGGGGTAGGGATCATTATTAACTGCTGACTAGATAAAACAAAATGCGGTATATCCATACAGTGGAACATATGGCTGCAAAAAGGAATGAAGTACATCCTATAACATGGGTGAACCTTGAAAACAGTGCTAAGTAAAAGAAGCCAGACAGTCACATATTTTACGATGCCACATACATGAAATGACCAGAACAGGCAAATCTATAGAGACAGAAAGTAGGTTAGTGGTTGCTAGGGGTCAAAGGGAGGTGACTTTTAATGTGTATGGGGTTTCTTTGTGGGGGGGGGGTGAGGAAAATGTTATGGAATTAGACAGTGGTGATGGTTGCACAACTTTGTGAATATACTGAACAACCTGCCCTTGTGGGTTCTGCTTTAAAACAGATCCACAACCTGCCCGTGTCAACCACTCCACAGTCCCCACCCTGATCCCATCTACCTTCTTCTTCAGCCTGCTCCATTGAACAGGCCTCCTGTCTTTCTGCTCCCACCGACAGCCCAGTGTTTCTTATTCATATCGTGCAGCCACAGGGCTCCTGTGAATACCTGAGCCAGATCAGGGTCCTCCCCAGCTCAGAACCCTCCTGTGGCTCCACTCAAAGCCTAAGTCCTTCCCGAGGCCCATGAGACCCCTCACAGATTGCCCCTTCCCCCATTCTCCCGATGGAGTGGCTTACCATTTACCCCTCACTCGCTCTACACCAGCTACAAATTGCCTGTAGCAATTCCTGGAACACACCAGGCACACTTCCGCCTCAGGCTCTTAGTACTAGCTGTACCCTCTGCTTAGAGCCTCTTCCCCTAGTATCCACGTGACTTCCTCTCTCCCCTCCTGCAGGTCTTTGCTAAAATGTCACCTCAGTGAGGCTTCCCCTAATGCCCTTTTGGGCATAGCCAACTTCCCCCATACAGTCCTCCTCCTTCTCCTTCTCTCTTTTACTTTCTTCATAGCAGTTATCACCATCTGATACAATGTTTTAGTTCCGTATTGTTGGCTCAATAAACATCCCTTGAAAGATTTCATGATCCCAGGGTAGGTCCTTAGGAGGATTAAAACACACCACTTCTGGCTCCCCAAAGCCCAGATTCTAGTGAAGAGAGAGAAATTAAATAACTGGATATTTGCACATGGTAATAAGAACAAAGAGGGAGATAAACGGGGAGCCAAAAACGGGGTCTGTCAGATGAGGAGCAGAGATCTGGGAGGAGTAATGTAGGCAGAGGAAACAGCCAATATAAAGCCAGGAATGAGCTTTGGGTGTTTTCGCCATGTCCAGAAAAGTGGAAAGGGTTAGGGATGGATTTAGATAGGCCTGCAAGGGTCAGATTATGCCTTGGGAGTGTTGAGGGGATCTACTTGCTCTCAGAAGCTGCCTAGCTGTGGTGATTTTTCAGTTGGTCTTTACCCTCTCTGGACCTGTTTTCCTACTCTGTGAAATGGGGGTAAGCTTCTGCCGTCCTCGCTGCTTCCAGACTTCTCAGCACTCCTCAAGACCATTCTATGAGGCAGGTGCTATTACCTTCTTTTTATTGGATGAGGAAACGGAGGCCCAAAAAGGCTAAATCATTTTTACAGGACCACAGAACTAGTAAGTGTGGCCTCTGCGGGCACTCTGGCCCCACGGTCTGTGCCCTTCCATTGCATATTGCAGCCCCCATAACCATAACAGGCACTGCAGCGCAGTGGTTACGCGTCTTTTGCAGCAGACAAATCCGTATATGCCACTTACAAGCTGTGAGATTCTGGCCAGTCGTTTGTGTTCCTTGAGCCCATTTCCCAATTCGTACAATGTGCACTCCAACATTTAGTTCAACTAACAGAACACTTGACTGATTAGGAGGAACGAGGCATGATTTCCAGACAACAGCGCGACTTTCGTGTGGGAAAGGGGTGGGGGTTAAGGGGTTGGAAGTGTTTGGAGAAAAGGGACGCGGGGCCTGAACGCAGGGGCCCTACTGTCTTCCCATTCTTTGTGTGTTGTTTCCTCTATTCAACCGCCGAGCAACTCTCGGTCCAGCCCCCCTCCCGACGCCCCCGCCATTTTTCTCCACGTTGAAAAAAGGTCGTGGTCCCTTTAAGGCCTGTCCCTCCCTCTCCCAAAACTTCCCAGTGACTGCTCTCTTTTCGATTCCGAACGGCCGGCCGGGCTCGCCGCCGAGCTGGTAGGGGTTAGGGGCCAGGGGCCGGGGAGGGGTGCGGGGGGAAGGGTGGGAGGCGCCACCCGCCTCCAGTTGCCGCTGCCGGAGCGCAAGGTGGGAAGGGTGGAGGCCAGCAGCGCGGGGATACAAATACCGCGGCCGCCCGGTTGCCCGCCGTAGGATCGCACGGACAGGCCAGCGGCCGGGAACTACAGCGCCCAGGACGGTTTCGACGCGTCCTGTCCTCGCGCGCCGGCGCGAGGGGCATCCGGGCCGGGCTCGGGGGCGGGGAGGGGAGGGGCCCCTCTCTCCCCCTCCCCCCACCGCATTCCTCTGACGTCGGTACCTCGCGTCCCCGCCCTTCTGGGAGACCAGCCCCGCCTCAATCCCGACGGCCGGATCACGCGTTGAAGGCGCGGCATTACGCTCATCTTGGTTCTGCGGACCTTTTTGGATCTTCCCTGAGTCACTGGGAGCTGTTTTAGATCCCCATCAGCTCACCCCCAAATTTATTATCTCCCCAAACCGGCGGGCCCAAACAGGCCTGTCCTTTGCTGTTAGTGCCACTGACCCCATTTTAAACTTAGTTTCCACGAGGACCTCTATTTAGGGAACCCCCTTTCACCTGGTTGGAAAGGTTTGGAGCGTTTTCGGGAGCGTCTCCCGCATTTCCCACGACTCTAACATCGTGTTCTAAGTGCCGTGTCCCCATCCCCGCAGCAGGCAACCTACGAACGTTTTGGAGCCTTTAAGACAGGATCCCCGGTCAGCCGCCCGTCTTGCCCCCAGGTTCTGGCTGGTGGGCGTCGTTGGATCCTAGATTCTGAGAGAGCGCATTCTATGCGGAGTGGCCCTCTGTCCTGGAGGAAGGAAGGCCCGCTTAGAACACTGTAACGAGCCCCGTTGGCAGAGTGCTAGCACTGCCGTGTGCTGTACCATGTGCCTGGTACTAAGGCCGAGGCAGGGACCATCGCTCCCTCGCCCATACACGACTTCCATGCTAAGGGAAGAGACAAGTCACCGGACTGTGAGGACCTAAGAGAGGTCAGGGCTGTCCCGTGAAAACCAGTGGCCAGTGATCGGGGGTTAGCGTGGCGGGGAGACCCAGGGGTCTGGGCTGCTAGGGACGAGGGAAGCTTTTCAGAGTTAACTGAGACTGCACGGACAGAAGGAATCATTTCTTAGCTTCGGCATTAGCTACGGCAAAGATAGAGAGGTGCGCGGCATGTGCTTCATCTTTGTGCAAAGTTAAAGGAGTTACTGTGGCTTAATTTAGAGGTGGAGTCTTGAAATGACGCCAGCGAGCTGGACAGGGTTCGAAAGGTTTTCTGCTCGTAAATGGACAAATTCGGTTTAACAAACTCCTTTTGGCATTGTGAAGGCTTAAGATGGAGAAGAATAGGGTGTACTGATAGGGACAGAGCTGCACTGGCAGCTGCCCCTGTCTGGTCTAGCCTCCTAACGCGGCACACGTCACTCAATAAGTACTCCAAGTACTCCAGGCCTTCGCTCCTTTAGAGGGTCGCTCCGCCTCCGGTGGCGCCCGGAACCACATTTGCGCATGCGTTCTCGTCTCTGATCATTTTCAAGACTGAGCCAAGCAGTGCCTACAGGGTGGGCTCCCCTTTTTCACCCAATCGGAGACCACCAGTGTTCCTACCATCTGGTGTAGGAGACTCTGAAGACAGGCATCTGAAGTAACCACTGGAGAGAAGCAAAAGGGAGGGGCTTCCTTGTCTTCTTGCCGAGTGGCGCGCGAAGGTAATCGTTGTGACTGGAAGACTAAGGACTGTCGGTTTAATGGATTAGCCAAAAAGCCAATGAAAGTGGGAAGGAGGCGGAGCTTTTCTGAAGCGTGGAGAGCGCGGTACCAGAGCTCCGACCTATCAACTTGGAGGTTATTTTAAGGCAGCAGAGTCGGTAAAATGACTGGCAGAAAGCGTTCGCCTATAACGAGTGTCCCAAACAAACGAGGGCGGGCACTCCTGCCGAACGGAGTGGGCTTTATCCAATAGAGGCTCAAGTCATGCAGAGCCTTCCTCCCCCCGCGGCGGGACCAGTGGCTCCCCCTATCGGGTGGGGACGGCGGGTGACGGGCGTGTCCCTCCCCCAATGAGAGGCGGGGGGAGGCGGGTTCTGCGCCGCCATGTCGCGGAGGCTGCTGCCCCGGGCGGAGAAGCGGCGTCGGCGGCTGGAGCAGAGGCAGCAGCCGGAGGAGCAGCGGAGGCGGTCAGGAGCGATGGTGAAGATGGCGGCGGCGGGCGGCGGAGGCGG
This sequence comes from Mormoops blainvillei, assembly GCA_004026545.1. NCBI lineage: Eukaryota > Metazoa > Chordata > Mammalia > Chiroptera > Mormoopidae > Mormoops > Mormoops blainvillei. Next base: position 38,601 of record PVJD01001921.1, on the reverse strand, counting down.
CGGTGGCCGCTACTACGGCGGCGGCAGTGAGGGCGGCCGAGCCCCGAAGCGGCTCAAGACTGACAACGCCGGCGACCAGCACGGAGGCGGTGGCGGCGGTGGTGGAGGAGCCGGGGCGGCGGGCGGCGGCGGCGGGGTGAGGCCAGAGCCCTTAGGCCCGGGTGTGGCCTGAAAGTGAGGGAAAATTTCCCACCCTGAACATATTTCTTGGAGCTGGGGCGGGGGAGGGGGGGTCTGCGCACGCGCCCCTGCCCTCGCGCCGTTGGGGTGGGGGAGGGGCAGGCGTTGGGCAAACGGCGGGGTTTGCGCGAGGACAGGCGCTTGCGTGTGGGAGCTATTCAGAGCGGAGGGCTCGCGCTGCGGGAGGTGCAGTGCGCAGGCGCCGGGGGCTGGTGGGGGCGGGGGCGGGGGCAGGCTTGTGGCCGGGACGATTTTTCTCGTTTTCTTCTCTGGCCCCATGCGCAGGCGCATTTTTTCCGCCTGGGCCTCGTGGGCGGTTGGGGGCGCACCGCGTGAGCGGGAACGGGTGGGCGGTGGCCTTTTCCGCGCCTGAGAAGAAGACTGTCCGAGCGCTATTTAATCTTTATAGCGCCATGGTTTGTCTCGAAATGGAAATCGACTTGCTTGAGCAAAATTCCCCAAAACAGATTATGTTCCCTATTCTGTGGGCATTGGAAACCGGAAGAAAGGCTTGTGAAAGGTCTTTTTAGGCGTTTGGGAATTGAGCCAAGCTTTAGAGCCATCACAGCTTTGCTTATAATTTTTGGGGTTTAACTTGGTGCAACGGAGTTTGATGAACCAAAATGTTCCTTGTGAGTGGGCATTTTGGAAGGCATTCAGTCTCTTTAGTTTTCTCCGAAAAGACCACGAGCTTGTTCCTTCTGGCTTGGATTCCATTTCCTCCTCCAAGTTCAGAAAGTCCTCTCCCGGTCAGCCATTTGCAGGGTTTGACGGGGCTTAGCTGCGATGTGTACTATGGTTTACGAACATTTTAATCTGTGCAAGACATTGTTCCACACATTTTAAAGGTACCTTAATTGGATTTTCAATCTTTTTCTATGAGATAAGGGATGTTATTACCGATTTCTGAGTTAACAGAGATGACTTAAAATTCGTTTAGTGGGGCTGGGATTAGAACTCAGAGCTGTGCATCTCCAAGGCGCTGAACCTGTTAACGGTAGGCATGTGTGTGCCTCCTGTTCGTGTGTTTTATTTCTGAGATAGGATCCAATTATGTCTAGTATTTTTCGGACAGCAGGCTAGGCCCAGAGTTCACAAGAGGTGGAGAAATTTCACTTTTCTCCTGATGCTCAAAGGTTTCTGTCTGAGTAGAAGGATACTTTTATAAGGAAAGGAACTGTCTTGTTTTAGTGGCATGAGTTGAAGTTTCTCATTCTGAAAGACCTTCCTCACTCTCTTTTTCTATAGTCTTGTCTAGGTAGTGTTTCCCAGCACAGATTTTGGTGGGAAAGTAAATAAAGACTAGAAGTAGTCAAGACTGGCCTGGCTGCCACAGCTTTTAGGGCATGTGCTCTTTTACCCTGTCTGGACCTGGGGATGAGTGGTGGGGAACAGTAGTTCTTGACTGGGTGATGGTGGTAGCTTGCTCTGCTGCTGACAGAGCAAAGAAGTTGGGGTGGATGCAGACAGATTGCCTGGTTCAGACTGCAAGAGAGAATTGTGTGGCCCCTTCTTACCAGTGGAGTCTACTTTCCAAGCCACTCCGTTCCCACATTTCTTTGACCAGTGGGAAGAGACAGCTTTTGGGAGGAATGTAGGATAAGGGATCTGCCTAGTTCTCCATTCTCCTTTCTCAGAAGCTACAGCAAGAGGCATTCTGCCCTCTGGCTCAGAATCCTTTCAAGCTGGTTGGCTTAAGTTGCCGTCCCTTGTTGTCTGACCTGTGTGTCTTTCCTAGGTGACACTCAAGTGTCTTACCTGCCTGGGTCGTCAGTAACAGATCAGTCTGGGCCACAGTCTTGTAGAGTAAGAAATAAAATCTGGTTTTCACTTCTTTTCTCAGGAGAACTACGATGACCCACATAAAACCCCTGCCTCCCCAGTTGTCCACATCAGGGGCCTGATTGATGGCGTGGTGGAAGCTGACCTTGTGGAGGCCTTGCAGGAGTTTGGACCCATCAGGTATTCTACTCAGAGGCTACTGGTTGAGTATGCAGAGAAGTCGACTCTTTGGTGTCCCATGTGTCACCGATTTCTGGTTGGCATTGGCTTGGCCAGTTTGGTCCAGGATCCTTTGGTTAAGTCCTGAGGTTCCTCCGCTTTTGGGGTTGGCTGTTGTACTTTGGGTCAGGTTATGGCAAGTTTCATGACCTCTTCCTTTCTCTATTCTGTACCTTTAATCAGCATTCTCATATTCAGCGAGTATTTAGTGAGAATGTGGTACATGCTAGGTACTGGGAAAAGCACAGTGAATAAAACTGTCCCGGACCCCTTCCAGACAGTTGCCCACACAGAGTGACCAGCGCTGTGATAGGGGAAGCTCAGGAGCCTATGTGAGGCACTTGACTGAGCCATGTGAAGAGGGGTCAGGAAGGAAGGCGTTCCAGAGAGAGTAATGCCAAAGCTACACCTCTTTTGCCTGTTCTGCCGCTTATGACAAGGGGTGATCAGATCAGAAAACCATGACAAGGGTACACAGGAGTTCCAAGGCCAGGAAGGAGTCAATTTGTAGGAAATTGAAGACCATTCTTCCACTGTTCTTGCTGCCATTTTTCTGTCCCTGTCTCTATTCTCCTGAGAGGATTAAAACCTGTGTTTTCTCTGCCAGCTATGTGGTGGTAATGCCTAAAAAGAGACAAGCGTTGGTGGAGTTTGAAGATGTGTTGGGGGCTTGCAACGCTGTGAACTATGCAGCCGACAACCAAATCTACATTGCTGGTCATCCAGCCTTTGTTAATTACTCTACCAGCCAGAAGATCTCCCGTCCCGGAGACTCGGATGACTCTCGGAGCGTCAACAGTGTGCTTCTATTTACCATCCTAAACCCCATCTATTCCATTACCACGGTGCGTGCCAGCAGACGTTCTAGGCTCCTGTATGAGACCCCCTTTCTTCCCTTTCTCGATCAAGCCAGACTGACCTGCCAGTGCCCCTTCATTTTGCCCATCTTTGCCTTTACAGGATGTTCTTTACACTATCTGTAACCCTTGTGGCCCTGTCCAGAGAATTGTCATTTTCCGGAAGAATGGAGTTCAGGCCATGGTGGAATATCCTTTGCTAGGAAACAGGTGTTGGGATTGGTGCTCAGAACTGGGCAGGGCGCCATCCTTCTAATCACGTATCTACTGAACGCTTGCCATGTGCCAGATGTCTTCATAAAGCTCTCAGTCTGATGGGAGTTGCCGTCAATAAACAATCAGATGTATAATGTAAAAGCGCAGAATGTAAAGTGTGCTGTGAGATCCAAGGGGATCTGTGAAGGTCTCTGAGGAGGTGGTATTTAATTTCCATGAGGAGGTAGGAGCTGGTATTCAAGGTGGAGGAACCGGTTTCTGCAGAGATCTTCAGGTGGGCGGGAGTTTAGTGTTGGAGAAAGTGAATGACCCGAAGATTGAAGAATAGCAGGCACAGGGAGGGGGTTTGCTATGGACACTTGAAGAAGTTAATAGGGCATCCACAACAGTACTGAAGCTTGGGTCAGGGTACAATGAGAATCAACTGATGGGGCTTTCATAGCAGAATCACAATCCAGTTGACATTTTGCAGAGTTAGTCGGGCTCAGTCAAAGCATAAAGGAGAGGCAGCCTGCTGCCACACTCAGCCTGCTGGAGTGGTGGCAGAGGAGGTTGCTGCCACCTCTTAGCTGGTGGGGTGGGACTGCACATCATAAAGGAACTCTGACCAGTGACTGTTCACCCAGGGTAACGCTGCAGCCCATCTCCATGCGAGTGGCTGTGGCAGTGAACAGACCCCCGAGATGGACATGTAACACAGTCTTCAGGTGCTATATTGTCCTCATCTATTTCTGGTACAGCTTGAAGCTCTCTCCAAAGAGCTGCTGTGATGGGGCTTTCCTTAACTTCACTTACATTTGACTCTGTGCAAAGTGCCCAGCGGGCCAAGGCCTCGCTCAATGGGGCTGATATCTACTCCGGCTGTTGCACTCTGAAGATTGAATATGCGAAGGTAGGTCTGGGAAATGACCGTCCCTTGTCAGGTTCCAGCAGAGCTGGGGCCTGGCTGATTGTAAGCTTTTTCTTGTCCCTACAGCCTACACGTTTGAATGTTTTCAAGAATGATCAGGATACTTGGGACTACACAAACCCCAACCTCAGTGGACAAGGTAATCCTGATGGCCACTTTGTTCTAAACACACCCGCCTTGTCTTCACTTGACTAGCGCACTTCATAGACCTGGGCTCAAGGTTATGTAATGCCATTGGGCTCCCTGTGGACATGGGAGGGCCTTGGATCAGTTCTTAAGAGAAGATACTTTAGTGGGAGAGGGTGAGTGAGGGCCCTCTTTGGGTTCTAGCTGCTGCTTGGGACCTTTTGATGCAGCTGAGGATGCAGAATCAAGGCAGAGGCTTGCGTTGGGTGGGTAGTAGGGCCTCACTGAGCACTGGGCATGACAATGACTTATAAACCAGTAGCAGCTCCCAAGTGAATTCTGCTTCCCTTCTATGATTCTCTTTAGGCTCACTAACTCCATTCTCACTGGGCCAGGAGTGGTCTTGCTCTCCACTATCGAGAGGGTCTGCTTGGGATGGGGGGTGGGGGGAGGCAGATTGGGGAGACGATGAAGGCTCCCAAGGCCCTTGCATCAGAGCCTTTGAGCAAGTTGACCTTGTTAAAGGTGAGACCCTGGATTGGAACAAGGTGGACATGCATTACCTCACTTGTAGAGGGGACTCAACTTCTCTGCAGGGGGCCCAAATGGACAACCCCCTTCCTAGAATCTGTCAAGAATGGTTTGCCTTGGATGGGAGGGAGAGGTGGAGGATTGCCTTTGAAAAGCAGCAGCACCGCCTCAGCAAGACCGTCCAGCTCTGTGTCTGTCTTGGTCTGATTCATTGGACTAGGCCATGGGCTGATGGAGGAGGCTGGTTGCTGACATCTCACAGGCCCTGGGAGGCCAGAGGACCCCATTTCTAGCCAGGCCTGTCTTGTTCGTCCTTGAAGCTGGGCAGCAGTGGGTGGGGTGGGCTAGACTCTCCCCAGGACCCTCACAATGGGTGCTGTGGGCCCGGCTGCTCCCTCCAGAGGTCAGAGGCAAATTGGTGACCAAGTGAATGTACCAGAGCGGGCAATGGCATTACATGACTGCTAACAGAAACATGGCAACCAACCATTTCTTCTCCAAGGAACATAAATAGAAGATGTGCAGACCAGCAGGGGCTAGTGGCAGGGGCTGGCTGTGCATTGGTTTTGATGCCTCTCAGTTTTGGCTGCCCCAAGGCTGGGGGTCAAAAACGAGAGCTGATGAGGTAACCTGGAGTGAGGGCGGTGCTTCGCCACCCCCCTCGGGAACCATACTTCAGCGGCTCTGCCTCTGCACATTGCTCACCAACACACAGGGTAGAAACCACTAGCTCTTCCTGGAGAGAACAGAACATGCAGCCTCCACCACGTCCCCAGAAACAGCTGCAGACTTGAGCTCATTACATCAAGAACACCACACCGCGCTCCAAGGAACAGCTACAAGCACAGAGACAGAGGCAGACAGAGACAAAGAGAAAGAGACGCAACATGGCAGCAGACACTGCTTTTTTATTAAACATTAAAAAAAAAAAAGCTCAAAATCCAAGCAAACTCGAACCCGAGAATGTACACAGAAGTAGGAAACACAGAGAACAGAGCTCTCAGCCAGCCAGCGGCGCTGTTTTCGGAAAACGTTTCACAGACTGAAGTAGATTCCATGGGCCTCCAAGACAATAGGATCCTCTCCATTCCTCGCCATATGGGTTTTGTTTTGTTTTTTAAGTCCTTTGGTTTGGGGAGGGCCTTTTTTTGTTTGTTTTGATATTTTTATTTTTTCTGCAGTCAACAGCTGCCAACATAATCTGCACCAACTGGAGATCAGAAACCAAAAAAAAAATCACAACAAAAAAAAATCAAAAACCAAAACAGACCTAAAACCAGACAAACAGCTCAGAGGTACACAGTTACCTGCTGGTGGGTAACCGGGCGTGCTCCCAAGGCCAAAAGCTCGGGCGTAGTGGGGCCACTGGCACACTTCATAACACGGAGCGCTACACAGCCAGAAGCACCGCACTGCAGCACACAATGTGAGGAGGTGACAACATGGAGGGACACTACCCACTTCATACACCTTTATTTTCCACTTTTCTGATATCTTCTGAGGACAGAACATCTGTGAGCCATTTTTGATTTAATCAAAACATTGACTGTTAAAACAATTCTTTAAAAAAATTGTAGCGGATGTGTGCTGTAACTTGTATTTATGACTGTAAAACCATGTGATGCAGGGTCGCAGTGTATGTTTGATGGGACGCCATCTTTCAGAACTGTGCTAACTCACTGTTGAAGCGTCCAATGGTAAGAGAAAATACAGATTTGTTTTTTGTGACAAATGGACATTGTACTCTGTACTTCTGCTGTAAGTAGCCCTTTTCCATCTTTGTAATGACTGATTGTTGAAAATGAAACACAGGCCGGGTGGCAGGAAAGGGCAGTGGTCTTGAGCCCTGGGTTTTGGAGTCAGCCAGACCTGGGTTCAAATCCCGGCTCAGCCACTAACTTGCTTTGTGACCTTGGGCTAAAATTAAAATGTCTTAACTGCTCAGTTAAAAGTTAACTGCTTAGTTTCCTGATCTGTAAAATGGGGCTAAAATAGAACCTACCTCATAGGGTTGTTGTGAGGAATTTCAGAAGCGATGATGTCTGTAAAGCACTTAGCACAGTGTTTGCCACTCAAGCGCTAAATTAACGGTAGCAGTTATGAACTGTAGGGGTCGGGGTGGATCTGCGCCATTGTTCGGGTTTGAGAATGTTGATACCTTGTACATGATTGCGCATATGAACTGATTTCTGACTTTGCCCTGCTTGTCCTTTCCTCTAGCCCCTCCTTGAGTTGGATGTGTCTAGGTGGGAGGGTGACTGGGACCGGGATTGAGAAAGAAGGGGCCTAGAAAGTAAGATCTAGAGTCCTAGAACCTTGAGGCTTTGGGGGCCAGTTGGTATCTTCTTTCTGTACTTCCTGGGTTATTTTCCTGTTCTTAATCTCCTCTCCCTTCACCGGGAGTTATTTAGAAAGCTGTTCTTGGCTCCCATAACCTCTTACCTTCCAAAGCAGCTGGGAGTTCCCCAGAGGGCCCAAGAACTGGGCTTCCCACTGTGGCCAGGGAAGATGATGGAGTGCCCAGAGCCTGGCCTTATCCTTCATAGAGAAAGGAAAGCAGCCCAGTTGGTATGGGCAGAGGAGGTAAAATGGGGTCCAGCCTTGGGCTTTATGCCCACCTTGGGCCAGGCCACAGGAGGAAGGCCCCTGCAACCCTTGTGAGATCGAGAGGGTTTGCAGCCAGGTTTGCAGGAGCTAAGAGACTTGGAGCTTAGCCTCTTAGCCAGAAGGGAAAGGACTACTCCTCTTGCTAAGCTAGACTCTAACTGCTTTCTCTGTCCATAGGTGACCCTGGCAGCAACCCTAATAAACGCCAGAGACAGCCCCCTCTCCTGGGAGATCACCCCGCTGAATATGGTGAGGGCAGGGGGTTTCCCTCCGTGGACTCCCGTGGCTCATGTGCCCCTGCCCGCCGCCCGCCACGCAAATTCTCACCCGCCCTCCCTCTCTTTCCTTCCCACCCCCCAGGAGGGCCCCATGGTGGGTACCACAGCCATTACCATGATGAGGGCTACGGGCCCCCCCCACCTCACTACGAAGGGAGAAGGATGGGCCCACCTGTGGGGGGTCACCGCCGGGGCCCAAGTCGCTACGGCCCCCAGTATGGGCACCCCCCACCCCCTCCCCCACCACCCGAGTATGGCCCCCACGCCGACAGCCCTGTGCTCATGGTCTATGGCTTGGATCAATCTAAGATGAACTGTGACCGAGTCTTCAATGTCTTCTGCTTGTATGGCAATGTGGAGAAGGTGAGTGTCTGCTCGGTCTATTGCTTTCCTTGTAAACTTGGCAGGCCCCTGGGAGGCCTTGAATTTCATGGCTTGCCAGTCAGTGAAGAGGGGAACTAGCCAGCAAGGTGAACGGTCGGGTGACCTGCTGCAGGCAGGTTTTGTTTAGTCCTCGCCATATATGAGTGTTACTTATTTTTGAATTTTCAGTGTCATAAAACCAGGACTAGCACATAAAAATACTAATACTTAATATTATGTGAACGTTAACGTGACTCGTGAATTTTACCCATTATAAAGATCGTTATATGTGGATCTTCCCCAGGTGATCTGGCAACATTGGGCCTTTGCCTTGCCTTGTGGGACAGTTGACTGAAACTGATAGGTGATTGTCCACCCAGATCACGTGGTTCCTTGTTTCTGCCAAATCCATCTGAAGCTTTTTGAGTTTGCAGCCTTTCTTGGCCCATTAATAATAGTAGTAACTAAGCTTTGGCCAAGGTAGCTCGGTTGGAACATCATCCCTTACACCAAAAGGTTGCGGGTTCGGTCAGGGTGCGTGTGGGAGACGGCCAATCAGTATTTCTCACGATGCTGATGTCTGTCTCTTCCTCCCCCCGCGCCCCCCCCCCACCAAACTCAGTAAATATACGTGTGGAGAGGATTTTTAAAAAGTAGTAGCAGCTAATACATGCTAAATGTTTTTCCTGTATCAGGCACTATTAAAAGTGCTTTATGTGTTGTAACTTGTTTAATGTTCACAAGAATCCTTAACGAGATAAGTGGAGGGAATGAAGATAGTCTGTGAAAAACTTGTCCAGGTTCATACACCTTTTAGTGGAAGCAGGACTCAGAGCTAGATCGTCTGGCTTCCAGAGCTGACACTAGTGTTTTTTCAGCGTTTTTTACTGTAATCCAAATGAAATACTTTACATCATAATCGAGCATCCAGACAAATGCGTCTGTTCATTAATGAGACGTGAGAATAGTTGTTTTTTTTTTTTTTTTGGTTCTCTTTCTATTTCAGAAAGCAGGGAAGGAAGGGAGAGACACATCAGTGTGTGGTTGCTTCTCACATGCCCCCATACTGGGGACGTGGCCCACAGCCCAGGCATGTGCCCTGACTGGGAATCATACCGGCGACCCTTTGGTTCACAGGCCAGTACTCAATGCACTGAGCTGCACCAACCAGAGACTGCTCTTTTTTTTTTTTTTTTTTAAACAGTTGTGCCTACTGTTTTTTCTTGTGCCTCGTTAAGTGACCTACTTATGGGTCATGTCTCTTTGCAGCCTACCTTCGGCTTTGCACATGCCATGGGCCAAATATGCTTCTTTGTTTCTTTTGATTTCCCATTCACAAGTAAGTTATGCAAGCAGGAGTTAATTCTTCTAACTAACTTGGAAGCGGCAGGAGTTGGGTCCCTGGCAGCTGGGCAGTGGTGCTGACCATGGTTGCTCTCCCCAAGGTGAAATTCATGAAAAGTAAGCCGGGGGCTGCCATGGTGGAGATGGCTGATGGGTATGCTGTGGACCGGGCCATTACCCACCTTAACAACAACTTCATGTTCGGGCAGAAGCTGAAAGTCTGGTAGGTGCCCAAATTCCTTGGGGTAGGATGTGTTAGTGAGGGACTGAGGAGAAAAGGAAGGGAGAATGGGGCCCACTCTGAACAGGACCCAGCCATGGAACACAGTGAGCCTGGAACACAGTGAGGCGGAGATGATTATTCAGGCAGGATTAGGGTGTGGTGGGTGTGTTTCCAGGTGTCGCTCTGAGGCAGTGGGTGAAAGTGTGGGCCTCACCTCAGCTATGGTGCAATTCCCCCTGAGGCACACAGCACTTAGTCTCAGGAATGAGACCTTAGTGGAAGATTTGGGGGCCATTAGGCCTGACAGAGGTTTCCTTTACCCCCAGTGTCTCGAAGCAACCAGCCATCATGCCTGGTCAATCCTACGGGCTAGAAGACGGGTCCTCCAGTTACAAAGACTTCAGTGAATCAAGGAACAATCGGTTCTCTACTCCAGAGCAGGCAGCCAAGAACCGCATCCAGCATCCTAGCAATGTGTTACACTTCTTCAATGCCCCTCTGGAGGTGACAGAGGAGAACTTCTTTGAGGTGGGTGCCATGGAGTTGGTTCCTTACCACAGCCTTTTGAGTGGGCCTTTCATTTTAGCCTTTCAACAAATACCTGTTACCCTCCTTTTTACCAGGCCCTGGGTTGGGTGCTGGGGACAGTGGAGTTTGCCAGGCTCTTAACATTTTTTATAAGCTGAGATGACTACCTTTGCTGGGAAAGGTTCTCCCTGTGTGGGTGTTAGAGTGATGATCAGAGTCCAATCTCAAAACATCCCCTTCTTCAGGCAGGCCCCAAGTGCCTAGATAATGTCTGATGGGAGGGGCCTATTAAGGGCGAGGTCAGAAAGTGTGACTAGGTCAGGAAGTGTGACTGGCAGAGTTGGACTTTGGTCCTAGGATTTAGTTCATCAAACATTTACCTAGTGTCAACATTCTAAATAGCACCTCAAGATGGAAAATTGTGGGGGGGGGGGGTGTCACAGAGACACTTTAGCGTGTGATAAAAACTTAAAAACTTCTTTCCAGAAAAATTCAAGGATTCAGTCATGCAGTACATGGTCTGCTTGAATTCTGCCATGTGCCACTCTTGTGTTTCTGCATCTGTTTTTTTTGTCCTGCAGATCTGCGATGAGCTGGGAGTGAAGCGACCATCTTCTGTGAAAGTATTCTCAGGCAAAAGTGAGTGCACTCCCCCGCGTCCCCTTTGTTCCTTGGTTGTAGATGGGTGGCCCTCTAGTTTCTGCTTGGGCAAGGCTGAAACCTTTGTTTTCCTGTAAGGTGAACGCAGTTCCTCTGGGCTGCTGGAGTGGGAGTCCAAGAGCGATGCCCTGGAGACTTTGGGCTTCCTGAACCATTACCAGATGAAAAACCCAAGTGAGTATCTGTGTATTCTGCAGTCATACCCCTTGTAGCCTAATGAATTGGCTGGCTTCAGGCCAGAGCTGTCCTTGCTGCTATCAAGATAAGAGCCCCAGAGATTTCCACATTGTCATTGACACAGACAAGTGGGACCTGATTACCAGGAGAGTAGCCTGATAGTCCCCATCGGGGAGGGCCAGCCTGGCTGCTTGCTGCCACCCACTCTGCCTACTGGGAGTTGCTTGGGCTTGTCCTCTGGGGAGCTGGCATTCTCTGCATCAGAAACTGCCAGTAATGCTCCCCGTGTCAGTTGCAGAAGTTGGTTCACCTAGTATACAGGGCAGGTGCATATTAGCCAGCAGGAGAAATTTGCCTACCCAGTTCCTGGGGCAGGCTTATTGCCCTGGGCCAGCTACAGAGTAGAAATGGGATTCTCCATCGGGAGTGGAGGAAGGGAAGGAGGAATGCCTTGTGTATTTGGCTTGTTTTTAAATCTCACATTGGGCAGTGAACAAGGGGAACTGTGGGGGGAGCCTCCAGAGAGATGGACTCAGCCAGACCTCTTTCTTCTTCTTTGCAGATGGTCCATACCCTTACACCTTGAAATTGTGTTTCTCCACTGCTCAACATGCCTCGTAATTAGTTGCCGCGGAAGAGTCCCATCTGAGCAGGAAAACATTTCTTTCCTTCATGCTGGTTTTTTTTTTGTTTGTTTTTGGGGGGTTTTTTTGTTTGTTTGTTTTTGGGGGTGGGTTGTGTTTTGTTTTTTTGGCAGAAGTTCCTGTATTCCTTTTCTTTTTTTTTTTTAAACGCTCGGTTAGTAGAGGCTTAACCATAATGGAAATGCTGGAAGGATGGAAGGGGAGGGGAAGGGAATTGATATCTCCCAAGATTAACCTTCACTTTTTAAAAATTATTGTACATGTGATTATTTTTTCCTGTTCATATTTGTGCTGCCCATGTACTCTTGGCACATTTCAATAAACTAGTTTGGAAAATTAATAGTACTTTGTGGGATTCCAGGGTTTGTCTGCTTCTCTCCCACTTGCTCTTCTGAAAAAGAGCAGGCGAGCCAAGGCACGGCTGCAGGCCCTGCCCCGAGAGGAGCATTGTGAGCCAGAGCTGTGGACCAGTCAAGATGCTAGCAACTAAGGAGTCTTAAGGGAAACTTGGGAGACATGGTGGCACGTTAATGTGGATCCTGTCTGAGCAAGGTCAACCAAGTGGGAGAGCCCCTTAAAAGTACATGGCTTAGGGGGATGGAAAACTTGAAAGGAAATGAATCCTGTGAAGTAAACACCTGCCTTTTTTATATGGTTGGAAAATAAAATCTCAAAGATAAAAGAGAGAGTCTTTTTCCCAGTACTTTTATCAACTTTCAGTGAGGTTTTTTTTCCCCTTGTTGCATTGGGCAATGACACCTGCAGTTGAACTGCAGAAAAAGATGTGTGCAAAACCAGGGGAAAGGGAGTGGGAGGAGCATGGCCTGGAGTTACATCCGGACAGTTCTGAATCATGACCACATACAGAGCAACTTCCTTATCTTGTACGGGTGTGGCAGAATTTACCTGGTCCCAAAGGGTATTTCCAACTTTTTGCTACTGCAAACAGTATACTGCACTGTGTATCTTTATATAAATATCTTCGCCAACTTCCCTGGTATTGTGGAGGTACATTCCTAGTAATGGAATTGCTGGGTGAAAAGATCTCTATACAATTGCAGTGTGGAAGATACTCCCCATTTGTGCTAGGTGGGAACTTGTGTAATACGGGGGGTGAGGGATGACAACCTGGAAGGAGTCTGCTTTAAAGATCTTCGCTCATGGAAGATACATCCTGTAGAGGAGCAAGTCAAAAGTACACCACCACCCCGGCTGGTGTGGCCCAGTGGATTGAGTGTGAGCCTACAAACCATAAGTGTGCTGGTTTGAGTCGTTCGATTCCTGGTCAGGGCACATGCCTAGTTTGCAGGCCAGGTATCCAGTTTGGGGGCTTGCAAGAGGCAACCAGTAGATGTTTCTCTCCATCTAAAAATCTTAAAAAGTACAGGACCTTGTTCATGCATGTGCCCTTGAAAAAAACCCACTTGGGGAATACGCTGTGAAGTCTTGAAACTCAGATTAACATTACTGAAGATGCATGGCATCAAATGAATAAATGCTTCAACAAGGGGAATTTTCACATAGAACCACCAGACGAGAAGAAATGAGTCAACCTTGCAGCCACAAACTTCAAAATCTGCTATGATTTGTTTTTAAGCTAATCATGTGGGTAGAGAGTAAATTTCCCCATTTTTTGTCTCAGCACCCTGTTATTCCTTGTTAGCACTTTTGAGTCTCCCACAAATGATCTATGTATATATCGTGTACATGCTTTCATGCTGTTAATACTTCTGTGTCTTTCACATCTTTCTTTGCATAGCAGTTTCAGAGTTTTCCATTGCATGGAACTAAACAGTTCTCTGTTAATGGAGAGTCACTGGTTCTGTTTTCCAGTAGAGCCTACTAATGACGTTTCATTAAGGCAAGGTATTTCCTATAATCCTGTTTGTCAAGAGACATCTGGTCACTTCCTGGGGAACAGCTTCCTAATGAGCATACTTAAGCAGTTTTACAGCACTTTACGCTTGTGGGTTAACTGGCTTTTTTCAAAGAAGGCTTTTTTTTTAAAGAAATTTAAGAACATAGACTTAAGATCCACATAAATCCCCTCTTCAGCACTCCTCACCCCCAGCCCCAGGTTCCTGTGTACAAAGGAGAACAGTAGGACCTCGTGGTGGTGTGGGAGTTAGTAAACAGTACCAGTCAGCGCTTAATGTTGGCCCAACTATTTCCATTTCTTTATGTGGGTAAACTTGATTGGATAACTTCGTTTTGACTGGAAACATGCTCCTAGTCTATGATTAGGGCTGCAGTTATTCTGCCGTTGTGTCTGGACATTTAATATGTTTCCAATTTTAACATCGTTATAAAACAGCGCTGTGATGAACTTTGTGCAGGAAGATCCATCAGCGGTGAATTACTTTTTTAGGCCACGTTCCTATTGGGTCAGAGGGCCCGTTCAGCCAACCAAACAAGGCTAGTTCCGGTTGCCCTTAGTAAAGATGGCGGAGGAGGGCGTCACCGCCGTCTGGTGCATGCAGCATTGGCGTCCTCCGCCAATATAGCTGCTTTTGTCCCCGCTTCTTTGGCTTCCTCCTACGGGGTTAACTCAGCAACTCGGTAGCAATGGCGGCGGCCAGGATACCAGCTTCTCGCAGACTTCGCGACCTCCTGACGTGGCGTGAGTCACCTCTTGACCTCTAGGGGTGCCTTGCACTGTCGTGCTGTCATAAGATTATAGGACGGGGAGGCCTGTCCTAGGCCACGCAGCGTCCGGCTCCCTTAAACTCAGAGATCCGTGTGTACCTGTCCAATGGCTTCCGAGTTCTATAGGCCTGTGTCTCATAGCTGGGTCACTGATGGCTCACTGTCCCAAATCGGGGCTCAGTCCCACGATTAAGGGTTTGAAGTGGTCCTCAGACTGAGGTTGCTGATAATTGCACCCCTAATCTTCAACTCTATCAGCCTAAACTGAGGTTTCTTAGGGTACTGTGTTCCCCAGTCTAGTTTTACTGAGATGTGTGTCCTCTGTTCTTGAAGTTGTTGTGTCTCCAATCTGGCGTCATCAAAGGCTCTTCCTTTGTCTCCCTAGGACTAACAGCTCCCACCTATCTGGGTCTCAACCTTAGCCTTCGCCCCATGGGCTCCTCTGCACAACATACCTCCAGAGCAGCCCCCAGTGAAGCCCCACACCACAACTATGAGTCCCTTCGGGTGACAGCTGCCCAGAGACACATTCTGCATGTAGAGCTAAACCGGCCAGAGAAGAGGAATGCCATGAACAAGGCCTTCTGGAGGTCTGGCTGGCAGATCCTGGAGGCCTGCCTGCAGGAGGAGGCAGGGACTGAGGGATTGGGCAGGGGTGGGGTGTGGGACACATTTGGACATGAAGGTAGGGGATTTCCACCCCAGACACAGCCCTTCTTCATTCCTTGCTCCTCCACAGCGAGATGGTGGAGTGCTTCAACAAGATAGCTCAAGACGCTGACTGTCGGGCTGTGGTGGTCTCTGGTGCAGGAAAGATGTTCACTGCAGGTATGAGGTGCTCTCCACCCCAGTTCCACCAGTCTCCCCTGCCCTGGGAATAGAGCAATGATTTTTTAATTTATTTTTTATATATTTATTTTTTAATGTAGCCAAGAAAGTAAAGGTTTTAGGAAGTAACCCATGCCTGGAAACAAGTTAGCTAATGCTCAAAGACCTGGCTCCTGGAAGGCTTCCAGGGGATGGGTTATATAAAGGAATAATCATTCATCATGATGACTTAAGGAGTTAAGGTCATGATCAGGTTGCAGTCTCTACGGATTAGTTCATGCTAGGGTATGATGGTAGTTGATGAGTGCATCAGGTCCTGATGTCAGCCATGGTGACATTTGGCTGTTTTTCTGCGCCTGGAGCTAAAGTGCTACGGAGGCCTAGATGTCATCTCTAGTTTGATCAAAACTCTGTCTCTGTGGTCAATAGACCCAAGGCTTTGTTCCTAAGATTATCTGGTGCTGATGAGAACTTCATTGTTTTGAGGGCTCACTGCTTAAGGGAGTTGTCCTACAAGGGAAGAGGCAGGCAGGTGAGTGAGGGTGCTGGATGACTCCAGTTTGAATCAAAAGGAAAGAAAGAAGAAAAGCTCATATTATAAATGAAGTTTCTGTGCAGTTACAGTTTCCCCCTTTTGATCACTCCTCAGTCTTGAGGAACATAGGGCAGCTGGGTCTGGGTTCAATCAAGAGGGAAGATTAAGCTCATAAGATGGAGTCAAATTTGCCTGGCTATTATGCCCCTCTTACCTGGGTCTTAGAATCTCACATGCCCACCTCTTTCTCCTGGTCCCTGGGCCTTAAAGGGGGCATTCTAGGTGCTCATTTTGCAAGCAGAAACAACAGCAATGATAGAAGAAGCAGTAGGCCAGGATACCTGTGCGCAGTCTCTGAGTCTTTAACACTGCCAGTAGGAAAGGTTCAGAGCTTCATTCTTGCTGAAATGAAGGCAGGCCATGACAATCTGACAGATTTCCCTGGCCCACAGTCCAAACATCCCCAATGAATGTCCTGACACCAGCTCAGGCAAGCTCTCTGTGTGGCTAACACAGCATCAACCACCAAAGTCATCTAAGCAAGAGCTGTTGTGATGACTTAACTGAAATTTACACTGTGTTGCCTGGCTGGGGTCTGCAATTGCAAGGCTCAGAAAAAAAGTTTTTGTTCTCAATAATTCCAAGGCAAAGGATGGAAGAAAAATAAAACACTGGTACAGAGGGCTGCAGCCAAACAGTTTCATTAGAAAAACTCAGGGCCCTGGCTGGGTAGCTCAGTTGGTTAGGGCATCGTCCTGATATGCCAAGGCTGTGGGGTCAGTCCCTGGTCAGGGCGCATATAAGAATCAACCAATGAATGCATGAATAAGTGGAACAACAAATCAATGTTTCTTTCTCTGTCTTCCTTCCTCTCTCTAAAATCAACAAATAAAATGTTTTTTTTTTAAAGAAAGAAAAAAAAAAAAGATCAGGATCTAGTCCAGTCCACAGGTGAAAAATAAGATTTTAAAATAAGTTAATTGAACTAGATGCTAATATCCATAATTGGGCATTACGGTTCCTATTGAAACAATTTTTCTCTCTAAAATCACCCTCATTAGCCCAGACTGGTTTGTTTCAGTGGGTTGGGCATTATCCCACAAACTGAAGAGTTGCTGGTCAGGGAATATGACTGGGTTATGGACCAGGTCCCCAGTTGAGGGTGTGCAAGATGCAGCCGATCGATGTTTCTCTGGCACATCCATGTTTCTCTCCCTCTCCCTCCTTTCCCCTCTCTCTAAAAATAAATGGATAAAATCTTTTAAAGAAATAAATAGAGTCACCTTCATTTTATCAAAAATGTTTAAGACTAATTTACTGTATTAAGTTTAGTTTCAATAAATTTGGCCTGTTATTTGCATGAATATGACAAGAATAGTAATTCATCATATAGACTCTTATAAATCTGCTTTACTGGACTTTCATAAGGAATCTCTAGATTGAACTATAATTAGCCTCTCGTGGCTAAGAAGCCAAACCACATAGTTGCCATCAATATTTGCCTATAATACCTATTGATTTGGGTGAATTCTTCAGGTTCCTGAGGTTCCTCCAAATGTCTTGAGGTTCTTCCTTTACTGTCTCCCAGGAAAGCAACCTTCCCTCCTTACCTGGAAAGACTGTGATGAACCTTGTAAGTAAGGTGTCAGGGGTTTTTATTGGCCTCCAAAGTCTATCTTAATTCCTTAAGACTTTCTGGTGACATCCAGAGTGTATGCATGTCTCTGACACCTGACGTTTTGGTCAAAGTCTTGGTAATAAACCAATTTCCAATTGTGTTCTGCTATAAAAAGAACATATTCCTATTGAATTTATGCAAAAAACCATATTGCCATGATAATAATACTCAGTGTCTCCAAACTTCTAGAAGGATCAGGTAGGGAAAAACATATAAATGTTTAAGTATGAGCAGTGCTTCTTAATTAGGGTTTTCAGCAGCTTCTAACTTCCCCTTTTATCATTTAAAAAAAATTTTTTTAAGATTTTACTTATTTCTTTTTAGAGAGAATGGAAGGAAAGGAGAAAGAGAGGGAGAGAATCATCAAGGTGCACATAGATTGGTTGATTCTCGCATACCCCCGAATGGGGACCTGGCCCGCAACCCAGGCATGTGCCCCGTGACTGGGAATCAAACCGGCAACCTTTGGGTTCACAGGCCATCACTCAGCCCACTGAGCCACAGCAGCCAGGGCTAAAAAAAATCTAAAACATTCAAGGTCAGAAATTAGTCCAACAGAGCATGACAGGATCATGGGCTCTGATATCTGAACTTAAAGCCCTTAACCTCTGAGAGCCTTTTTTTTTCCCAGTAAAGTGTGTTATAGTAATAATATGCTTTCATGCAATTACCCAACAAACATGAACTGATCTCCAGTTATACGCCTGTTAGACCTTTTGATTGCCCCGCAGGTCCGTCCCTCAGACCGGGTAATTCCGTGGACCGCTGGCTCCTTTGTCATCTCTTTTCTGCTGTTAAGCCTGACCAGTGATTTTTTAAAATTGCTGATATTGTAGTTTAGAGTTCTCAAATTTCCATTTGATTCTTTTTTTATATTTTCATTTCTCTGCTGAAGTTTCATGTTTTTTTATTTATCATGAACTTGTGTTTTTTTTTCCGCCGTTGAGCATAGTTATAAGGCTGCTTTAAAATCTGTGTCTCCTAATTCGAACATATGGGTTGCCTTTGGGTCAATCTCCGTTTATTATTTTGTCTTTTGAAACAGTGAGTCTCATGCTCTTTTTTACCTATATTTGGAGTAAGTTTGGGTTGCATTCTGGATATTGGGTTATTGGAAGACATGGAAACTCCAGATCCTACTATCTAACTCCAGAGAGTATTGAGTTTCCCGTTGTGTCAGCTGAGTTGGAACCAGCTTTTAAATCCCTTGGGCTGCATTCATGGTTCATAGATCTGCGAGCAAGCTGGGCAGAGTTTATACACAGAATTTGGAGCTCCCCTCTCTGGCCACCTCGTTCCTGGGTTTTACCCCCTCACTTTTTAGCAACTATGGTCACCTTGACTCTTCAGGTTCTTCAAGCATAACTTCAGCTTGGCCTCAGGCTAACAGCCTTAAAAGTAGGTAATTCACTTGGTGCCAGAACCTTCTTTTAAGTGATAACTTTCTCCAGAATCTCCCCTGTGCTGTCCAGTAGTTGTTTGTATCTTGTCTGACCAAAGCACGTAGTTGTCAACCATGAGAGGGTCCTCCAAGCACAGCATCACATGCAAATTTCTGGGTTGGAGCGGACCTGCTTGGCTTGGGAGCTCTGCTGAGGAGCCTGAAGATGGGCCACAGCTCCCATGGCATCCGCTCCTGGTCTCTGGCCCATCGCTGGCTTGGCATGCGGGGTGACGTTGAAGCGGCACAAGGAGTTCAAGATGGCACTGTACCCCTGTTTCCAGTCCCATACTGAGCCCCAGACCCCCTGACCCTGAGCGGCTGCTGCTTCAGGCACAGACCCCACTGCAGACTCTGCAGCAGCTCATCCCTCCTGGCAGCGAGAGGAGCCTTCCAACACGAAGCAAATTTTTCAGAACATGAAACAAGAATATAGTCATTATCAGAGGTGGAGACATTCAGAAGTTGTTCTTAATCAAAATGAAGCTTGTACCTCAAAGTCACACTCCTTCCTCAGCAGTCACAGCTCCTAGTTCTCCAGGACCTTCCTGGATAAGGAAGAACCAGCCAACCTTTACTCTTCACAAGTTGGAATAATGTGATCGTTTCTTAAAAGACTATGAAGATAAAATTAGGGAAGGGTATGAGTAAATCCTCCATACCAAACTAGCAGAACAATATGAATCTTTTGTGAAAGTCACACATGATCAGATTATGTGACCATATGGGACAAGGCCCACAAACTACTGTGCCCTGAAGCTTTCTTTTTTTTTTTAAGTATATGTTATTGATTATGCTATTACAATTGTCCCATTTCTTTTCTCCCCTTTATCCCCTCCACCCTATACCTCCTTCCTTCCAGCGTTCCCCCCCTTAGCTCATGTCCATGGGTTGTACATATAAGTTCTTTGGCTTCCCCATTTCCTATACTGTTCTTAATCTCCCCCTGTCTATTTTGCACCTACAAATTATGCTTCTTATTCCCTGTACCTTTTCCCCTATTCTTCCCTTCCCCCTCCCTGCTGATAACCCTCCATGTGATCTCTGTTTCCGTGATTCTGTTCCTGTTCTACTTGTTTGCTTAGTTTGTTTTTTAGGTTCAGGTGTTGATGGTTGTAAGTTTGTTGTCATTTTCCTGTTCATAGTTTTGATCTTCGTTTTCTTAGATAATTTTCTTTAACATTTCGCATAATAAGGGCTTGGTGATGCCGAACTCCTTTGATTTGACCTTGTCTGGGAAGCACTTTATCTGCCCTTCCATTCTACATGATAGCCTTGCTGGACAGAGTCATCTTGGATGTAGGTCCTTGGCTTCCATGACTTTAAATACTACTTTCCAGCCCCTTCTCTCCTGTACGGCTTCTTTTGAGAAATCAGCTGATAGGCTTATGGGAGCTCCTTTGTAGGTGACTCCCCTTTTCTCTTGCTGCTTTTAAGAGTCTCTCCTTATCTTTAATCTTGGGTTATTTCATTATTATGTGTCTTCTTGTATTCCTCCTTGAGCCCAACTTCTTTGGGACTCTCTGAGGTTCCTGGACTTTCATATCTTATTTCCTTTGCCAGATTGGGGAAGTTTTCCTTCATTATTTTTTTGAATATGTTTTCAGCTCTTTGCTCTTCCTCTTCTCCTTCCGGCACCCCTGTGATTCAGCTGTTGGAACGTTTAAAGTTGTACCAGAAGTTCGTAAGCCTCTCCTCATTTTCTGAATTCTTATTTCTTCATTCTGTTCTGGATGAATGTTTATTTCCTCCTTCTACTCCTAATTGTTTATCTGAGTCCCGGTTTCCTTCCCTTCAATGTTGATTCCCTGTATATTTTTCTATATTTCACTTACAACTTTCACTTCCTCCTTTATTTTGTGGCTGTGCTCAGTCATTTCTGTGAGCATCCTGATTACCAGTATTTTGAACTCTGCATATGATAGGTTGGCTGTCTCCTCATTGCTTAGTTCTTTTTCTGGAGTTTTGATCTGTTCTTTCATTTGGGCCACATTTCTGTGTCTCAGTGCACCTGTTATGTTGTAAGGGGCAGAGCCTTATGTATTCACCAGGGCAGGGTAACCCACTTGGCTGTGTTGTGGTGCTGTATGTTGGGGAGGGGTCAGAGGGGGAATTATGCTGCTTGCTTGGCTCTCACCCCACTTTCAGTCACTTCCCCTGCTACCCACAAATGAGTTGCTCTCTTCTGGTGCTGATTCCCGGGTAGGTGGGTTTATGTATGTTCTAGGACCCTGTGAGCCCCTCCAACAGACTCTCATGTGACACTGGGAGCATCTCCCACCGCCACAACCCCTACAGGTTTTTACAGCCAGAGGTTTTGAGGCTTTTTTTTACCCATGATGGAATCCTGGAATATACGATCTGTCTCGCTCCCCAGTTGTTCCTCCTGGTTAATCTATACATGAATGTGGGGCCGCCTGGTCCACCAGCCACCACCCTGCCATGCATCCTCTTTGCCACAGCTACCTGTCTCTGCCCCTCCTTCCAGTCTGGATGAATTTTCTTCTTTAACTCTTTTACTGTACTAGACTTCCATACAGTTTGATTTTATGGCAGTCCTGGCTATTTTGTTTTTAAATTGATTGTTGCCTTTCTTTTGGTTGTGTGAGGAAGCAAAGCACATCTACAAAGAAAGGAGGAAAGGAAGCCTCCTTTCTTATATATCTAGTGCCAGGTTTGACCTCAAGGGAGATGGCTGCTGTGCACTTTTTGCAACTGGTTTGATACCACATTTCAGCTTCAACTTTGCATCCTGAGAATACTTAAAAGGTTTCTGCAGGTCCATTTTATAAAATTTGAAAGACCTTTAAAACTTTATGGTTGCCACAAGCACCCACCCAATCTTTCTGCTCATCCAATAAACAGCTGTACTCTACTGTGATAGATTTTCCAAACAAAATACCCGGAGCAGCAGTTTATCAAAATACGTGCTCAGTGACACTCAGCAGATTTCTGCACAAGGCCCAGCCCAGTGCTGGGGACTCAGCGGTCATTGAGAGAGCCCTGGGCCCGGCCTTCATGGACTTCCCAACTCAGTGGGGGAAGACAGACAGTAAGCAATCTATTTTTTTCTGTTTCCTCTGTTAACATCTCACAGAGAAAGTCCCTTTCTCTGTTTCAACGTTCAGTAAGGACACTCCCATGCCAACCTCCTTCCTGGTGCCAGGAACCTAGAAGCAAGAGTCAGCCCCTAATTCTGACCTCTTGCCCTCAGGTAGCTCATGCCTGAGAAGTGGAAGTTGCAGGTTCCCCTGTCACTGCGCCAGACCTGGCGCTCTCTTCTTTCAGCTCCCAACCATTGTGGCTGCCTCCCTCTTCCCATGTTTTTTTTTTTTTTTTTAAATGCAACGACTATTTACTGAGTGTTTAAATGTACCAGATACTAATAGTGTCTAGTTGAAACAGGCGTGTAAAGTTTGCTTAATTTTATTTTCTTTTTTAAAAAATTTTTTTTATTGTATTTTTTTCCATTACAATTTACTCCCCTTATAACCCCTTCCCCCCACAATCACCACACTGTTGTCCATGTCCATAAGTCCTTTTTCCTTTTTGCTCAGTGCTCATCCTGTTTTCCATGTCAAGACTCCGAGGGCCCTGACCAGGACTGAACCCGCACCCCAGGCATGTTCCCTGACTGGGAATCAAACCAACAGCCTTTCATTTTGCGGGTCGATGCCCAACCAACTGAGCCACACCAGTCAGAGTTCATTAGTAGTTTTAATGATAGAATGGAAATACTAATTTAAAAAGAAAACAAAGAGCCCGCACACAACTTAGCATTTGTGTAGTGCCTAAGCACTGTACACATTAATTCTCACCACACCCGTAAGGGACAGGTTCAGTTCTCATGCCCATTTTTCATATGTGCGGAAAGTGGCCCAGAGAGAGGAGGAGATGGGCAGTTCTTACAGGTGGTAAGTGGCAGAGCTGGGATTTTTGACCTCAGGCCACCTGGCTGCAGAATCCTTGCTGATAACCACTGAGTGACTATCGGGTATCTAATGTGCTGGTTCAAAGGAAGGGCTCCATCCCCAGCAGCCAGCCACCTGCCCCTGGTGCCTCCTGAGCACATCCCTTCACCTCTCTGCGGTGCAGTTTCCTCATCTGAAGAGAATGGAGATAACATTAGCACCTACCTCAGGCTGCTGTGAGGATTCAGTGAGTGCATACACATAAAACATCAGTGCATGTAAAACTTTTCTGATGTAGCTGTTATTATTTGTGATTATGAATAACTTCATTATGATTATGAATAATACCTGAAACATTTCAAGGTTTACAAAAGAATGAGATAGGTGAGGTTCCCTGCAGTGAGTAGTTCTTACTGTGTAGGGGGATACCTTGTACCCTTTTGGGGGCCCTTTACTTCAAGGGGTTGTAAAAGACAGTGCCTGCAGGTGCAGGTGGGGCAGGTAAACCACTGGAAGGAGGGATCACAAGCTGCCAGGCTTGGCTTGTTCCGGGAGTAAGCATGGCTCTTGTGGGTCACTTGGGCTCCTCAGACCTGGAGTGGATTGCAGCAGAAGCCCTTGGACTGATCCAGGGGGTGCTGACCTCCACCAAAATAGAGTCTCTAATAATAGTGACTTGTGATGCCATACGTGCCAGGCACTGCTCAAGTGCCTCTGGGCTCTTATCTCCTCAAAGCCTTACAGACTGTGAGCTCTCAGGACTTTACCCTTGGTTTGGTTTGTTTGTTTAAGATTTTAGAGAGGGGAAGGGAGGGAGAAAGACAGGTAGAGAAACATCCATGTGCAAGAGATAGATTGATCTGTTGTTTTTCACACGCCCCCACCTGGGGACCTGGCTTTCAACACAGGCATGTGCCCTGACCGGGGATTGAACCGGTGACCTTTTGGTTCACAGGCCAGCGCTCAGTCCACTAAGCCACACCAGCCAGGGCAGCGTTGTTTTACAGAGAAGAAACCAAAGGCCCAGAGGATGAAGCGAGCTGGCCAAGGTTACACAGGGGGCTCCGTCTTAAACATATTTAACTTGCACAGATTCAGCTCTACCCTGAGCCAACACTCCTTCCATCTCACTTAGTTAAACAAACCGTGGAGACAATGAGAGACGGGGGTGTGCATGTACGTGGAACTGATTTTTCACATTTGTTAACTGAATTGTTAGAGGACAGGCAACAGGATGAGCATGATTGAGCCCAGGAAGAAGAAAGTGAAGGCTGATTCTACTCAGAACTGTCCCATAGCTCTTGTCTCACTCAGAGTAAAAGCCAAAGTCCACCCCTTGGCCCATGAGGCCCCATACACCTGACCCTGTCACCTCTCTGACCTTGACTCTTCCCACTTTCCCCCTCGTTCATTCTACCCCAGCTCCCCTGGCCTCCTCAATGGTCCTCACACAGACCAGGGGCATTCCTACCACTGCGCCTTTGCACTGGCTGTTCCTGACATTTGGAATTCTCTCGTCCCAGATGTCCCTATAGCTCCCTGTCTCCTCCTCCACATCTTTACTTGAGTGTCACTTTTTCAGTGAGAGGGTCCCTGATCACCCAGTTTAATACTTCAGTAGCCCTTACTGCACGCACACGCACACGTGCGCGCGCGCGCGCACACACACACACACACACACACACACACACACACCCCCATTCCATTCCATTCCATTATCCTCCTTTTAGTATTTATCACCATCTGACAAAATGTATTTTTGTATGTGTTTGTCTCTTGCCTAGAAGGGCTGCTCCATGAGGGCAGGACTTGTCTGCATTGTTCACTTATTGAGCACCTAGTGTATACTAGGCCCTGTTTAGGCACTGGGGATACAGTGGCGGACAAAAAGACAAAAACTCCTCTGTGTCTGGAGCTCTCATCCCAGATTGGAGAAAAGCACTAAATGAGATAAGCACATAATTATGTGACAGCACGGGGGCAATGTGGGAGATAGGGCGGAGGGAGGAGATGGAAGGCAACGGGCTGCTCTTTAGCCAGGGTGCCCAGGGCAGGCCTCTCCGAGGAGGTGACCTTTGCGCTGTGGCCTGGGTAGAATGATAGTCTTGAGACCATCACAGAAGGAAGAACTGTTTTAGGCAGGGAGAGCAGGAGGCCTAAAGGCCCTGGGAAGGGAATATGTTGTGTTGTTGGGACAGCTGTTGGAGGCCCGTGTACCTAAAGGAATAGGTTGGAAATGATTTTTGTGCAGAGCTGGTTTAGGTGCTGGCAAAGACCTCACATTTTATTCTAAGCAAGTGGGATGGGAAGGAAGAAGAGAGGGCCCAGAAGTGTCTCCAACTTCCCTCTGGCTGCGTGTTTAGAGCAGGCTGCGGGAGCCGGGGTGGAAGCGCAGAGACTAGGGGACACCATGGTAGCCAGGCTAGGCGTCATAGAGACTGACGAGTGGAGGAAAGGTCAGATTTGAGATTGTCTTGCAGTCGAAGCCCCAGAATTGCTCCATATCATGTTTTCCCATCTCAGGAAACACTAGCACCATTGACTCAGTTGCTCAAGGCAAAAACTTTGGCTGCCAGGGTGTCTGGCATGATGGTGAAAAGAACAACCCTTGGTTCTGGCTTTGAAATCGCAGTTCTACCACTCAGAAGCCAGTGTGAACTTGGGCAAGTGACTTAACTTACTTCCCTCTGCCTCAGTTTACCCCCTAAAATGAAGAAAGTAATAGGATCCACCTCACAGGGCTATTCTCAGGACAAAGTGAGTAGCGACTCAATAAAGGTTTTATTTACTTCACAATCCCTTGCTAAGCACTATGTGAGTTGCCTTTTCCACTGTGGTGGTTTGAGGGTTCAAATTGGCTGAGCCTAGGTTCTCACCTCTAGATGAGACAGTGGGTAGGGCCTGGGAGGCTTCTGAGCCTCCGTACACCTCCCCGCCAGGTATCGACCTCATGGACATGGCCTCAGACATCCTCCAGCCTCAAGGAGATGATGTGGCCCGTATAAGCTGGCACCTCCGTAACTACATCACCAGATACCAAGAGACCTTCAACGTCATTGAGAAGGTGACTTTGGGAGCCTGGTAGGGCATCCCTCCTGCCCACCTCTCCTGAACCAGCCCTGACCCCATGCCAACTGTTTTCTTCTAGTGCCCTAAACCCGTGATTGCTGCCATCCATGGGGGCTGCATTGGGGGAGGTGAGTCTGCCTCCACTACCCTTCGCGGAACTCATTCTGGCTGGGCACCTATTGGCTGCTGTCCTTCTGCCTCAGCCAATGGCCTTCAGCCTCAGATCTCTGGCTAGTTAGATTTTGTACCAAGGTGCAACCCCACGACCTGGGTGGAAGGAAGGGTTGGTCCTTTAGGCTGCTTAGTGCTCCCGGCCTCTACCCCCAGGTGTGGACCTCATCACTGCCTGTGACATCCGGTACTGTACCCAGGATGCTTTCTTCCAGGTGAAGGTGAGCCATTTTCCCGAGCTTCTGCTTCCTCGAGTCCTGCTTAGAGCTGGGCAGTGAGTGGCAGAGTCGGGGCAGGGCAGGGACAGCACAGGTAAGGAGGTGGGGGTGAGGAGGGAGGGACTGGAGTGAGCCCAGAGGGCTTCATGGAAGAACTGACCCTTAAGAAGTGAGGCTTGGGAAGAAAATAATAATAATAATAATAAGCCTTGGCCATGGAGGAAGTCAAGGGTAGATCATGCAGTCCAGGCCGGTCAGGAGTGAGTAAAGGCATGGGGGAGGCTGGGGTGCTGCATTAATGGGGTCAGTGCCTGAGGGGGCAGGAGGCAGGATGGAGCCCATGGATGCAGTAAGGGGGTGAACTGACAGGGTTAAGAAGGACTTCCCTCTGGAGGTAGATGTGGCCGACCTGGAAGAATTGAGATGGCAGAGGAATCGGAAGGTGGGCTCTATTCTGGCCTGAAGGAACCATCATGGGTGAAAGTGTGTAGATGGAAATGAAACGGAGTATTGGGGTGGGGGTGTTTGAGGTAGGGATAGAGTGGGACCTCTGTAGTAAGTGCAGAATTTCATTGGCATTAATGTTGCACGGGGGCCAATATTGGGCAGAGACTAAACCCTGATGGGATTGCTCCCCTCAGGAAGTGGATGTGGGTTTGGCAGCCGATGTGGGAACGCTGCAGCGCCTGCCCAGAGTCATCGGGAACCAGAGGTATGTGGGAAAACCTGGGGGAGGGGACTAAAAGGCATCTCCTGGTCCTGGAATGATGCCCTGCCCTTCTGCAGCCTGGTCAATGAACTGGCCTTCACCGCGCGCAAGATGATGGCTGACGAGGCCCTCGGCAGTGGGCTGGTCAGGTAGGACTGCGCCGGTGCTGGTGAAGAGCTAAGGGGCAGCCAGGCCTGGGTGGGGCTCTCTGAGTCCCCGTGGATCCTCACGTTTTCCACATGGCTTCCTCTCTCTGAGTGGGCAGTTCTTTATTCCGGAGTCTCTTGTCCTGACCTGACTGATCCATTTCACGGGAGGAGGGTGGTGTCTTCTGCTTTCTACTGTGATCGGCCACTTCTAACATGGGATGGAGGGGCGAAAGCCCTTCTTAGACCCCGGATTCCTGATGCCCTTTATCACAGTCGAGTATTCCCGGACAAGGAGGTCATGCTCGACGCGGCTTTCGCCCTGGCGGCCGAGATTTCCAGCAAGAGCCCTGTTGCAGTTCAGGGCACAAAAATCAACCTGCTCTACTCCCGTGATCATTCGGTGGCTGACGGCCTCAACTACATGGTGAGACTCTCCCTCTGACCAATCACAGCCCTTCTCTGGTCCCAGAGCAGCCAATCAAGGCTCAGTGGCCGCTGCAGGCCTTGTCCTCTGATTGGTGTGCTGCTATGTCCCATTTTTTTCATTGGTCCAACTCCAGTTTTGCCGTCTTTTCCATTACCTGCTGCTCTCTTTATCTAGGCGTCCTGGAACATGAGCATGCTTCAAACCCAGGACATTGTTAAGGCTGTCCAGGCAGCGGCGGAGAAGAAGGACCTGAAGAGCATCACTTTCTCCAAGCTCTGAGAGACCTCACGTCTCAGGCCCTGGCCCGAGATTTGCCCTGGCTCACCCTCGCGCCTGTGTTCCTCATGGACAGAGAGGGAGGGCTAGTGAAGATGGTCACCTTGCTGCCTTCTCACCCAGTTCATAACCTTATGACCCTGATTTCTTCATGCCCAGAAAACAATAAAGCAAAGTGAAGAACCTGGTGTCCTTATTTGATATGGGAGAGGTGCAAAGGGGCTCAGATGCGCCTGGGGGTCCATGGACCACAGTTGTGCTGAAGGTTGGGAGAGAACTTTGACCAATGGAATGGGAGCCATGCAGGCGATGACCATTCAGAGTTGGCAGTAGACAGGCCAGGGCCAATAGAAAACCTGGCACAGATGGAGCAAGCAAAAGTTGCTCGGCTTCCTCCAGGCTGAAAGGCTACAGTTGGTCTGCCTGCCTGCTCCGGGCTTGAGGGCGGTGATCGCCCTGCCCGGCCCCCACTGCCCAGTGCGGTCTGGTGCTGCAGCCTGGCTAGGGTTCCATTGCTACCCAGCCTCTGGCCGGCTGCCTCACTTCTTTAAACTTTGGGTTTTCTTATCTACATACATACAATTCCACTCCCCGGATTTATGTTCAGAATAAGTACAAGAGACCAAGCATTAATTTAGTGCCTTCTATATGCCAAGTCATGTTCTGAACATTTATTAACTTGGTGATTTCTTTCAAGGACCTATGAAGTTGATACTATTAATATCCCCATTTTACAGAAGGGCAAATGGGCAAATTGAGGTTAAGGCACTGACCCAAGATCGCAAAGCCAGGAAGTAGAAGAGGCAGGATTGATTTGTTTGTTTATTTTTTAAAGATTTTATTTACTTACTTTTAGAGACAGAGGAAAGGAGGGAGAAAGAGAGGGAAAGAAACATCGATGTGTGAGAGATACATTGATCTGTTGCACCTCGCACGCCTCCAACTGGGGACCTGGCTCACAACCCAGGCATGTGCCCTGACTGGGAATCGAACTGGCAACCCTTCAGTTTCAGGCCAGCACTCAATCCACTGAGCCGCACCAGCCAGGGCCAGAGGCGGGATTTAAACCCATAGCCTCTGGCAGCAGAAATCAGTGATCTAAACCACTGTGTATTCAACAGAAAGTCAGAGGAAAGGCATGTAGCGGGCACACAATCAATTTAGGCCCCTTCGCAGCTCCTGGAGTGTCCAGAGCGCCTGGCTCCCCCTGCTCTCCCTCGCTTCCATTGCCCACCTGTCCTCAGCCACTCCTGCAGCCCTGCCCTGCCCAACCCGCCTGACCTCACCCTCCTTCTGATAACAAAGGTCCAGGCAGGGTTTTATGGGCTCTGATAAGGCGCTGGTGGGGCCCAAGTTCACTAGCACTTCCTCTTTGCAGAAGGGTCTAGAGGAGGGGTCCCTGACCTGAGTACCCCTAGGCCTGGCCCAGGTGATCTGGGTTCTGGCTGGTTACCACAGAGGCTGGTGAGAGAAGGGAGGCCAGGGACTTGCTCTAGCAGAAGACATGAGCCTGGAATGCTCAGAAGAGGGACCCCGTGAACCCTGCCCTGCCCGCCCCTCCCTATCCTCAGATATAAGAGCCAGCTACGACCTACCATCTGTCACCATTTCCCACTCCTGCAGCTCTTCTCACAGGACGAGCCACCAGCCCAGCCTCTCAAGATGGCCTTTGTCCCTGCACCAGGCTACCAGCCCACCTACAACCCGGTGAGATCCTAGCCCAGGCATTAACCCAGGCCCTGTCTTAGCTCCAGCCTGACTGCTAAATACCAATTTACTCTCACCCCAAACTTCAGGGGTGTCCACCCGACCCCTGGGTCTGATTTACCTGATACCGACCATGGTGTTTGATTTACTCCCACCCTGTCACTCAGGCAATTTGTGCCCATACCAAACCCCTGGCCCTCTCCATCTTCATGCTGACCCCTCACTCCCTAGTTTCCTTTTTCTTGCTTAAGGGAGGGGGGGCGCTTCTTGATGAGGGGGAAAGGCTGCAATAGGTGGGCGACCTTCAAGGCCCCTCACCCAGCCCCTTCTACAGACTCTGCCCTACAACAAGCCCATCCCTGGAGGCCTCAGCTTGGGAATGTCCATTTACATCCAAGGAGTGGCTAGCGAGGACATGAAAAGGTAAGGTCCTCCCCCAGGCCAGGCGAGGCTGGGAGGGGGGCTAAAACAGGGTGCTTCTGGCTTCCTTCCCTTCATCCCCCCTGGTTGGGGAGTAGCTCTGTGCCACCACACCCGATGGCCAAAGATCAGCTCTGGTCTGGGCAGTCCAGGGCTTGGTGATCAGAGCGGAAGGGGAGCCCTGGGGACTAGGGGAGGTCGGGGGGCTCACTGTAGGAGGTGGCCCCAGAACTGGGCCCCTGATTGGAACTGATGGGTGTGACAGCATAAATGAAAACCACAGGCCGAGCCGGAGCTGGGCCAGCTCTGTCACCAGCCGTGTGGCTGGGAAAGCTGCTGTCCCCTGTGTGCTTTGGCTTCCGTCTGCGGGACGGGGTTGTTTTGAGGACTCAGTCTATAAAAGATGTAGAACTGGAAAGCAAGCACTAAAGTAAGTCCTAGCCTTTTATTTTTATGGCCTTAAAATGGCGATAATAATGGAACCAGAGTCATGGAATTATTGCTGCTACGTTCCTTGCTTCTCTACTCACTGATGCCCGCTTCGGGCCTGGATGCTGTGACAGAGCAGTCAACACAGAGGTCCCCTCCTCCCAGAGCGGACAGCCCAGTAGAAGAGCCAGATAGAAAATAAATAAGATAAATACATAATATGTCAGATGGTGATTAGTGCTACGGAGTTGAACAAGGAAGGAGGGCGGATGGATGTGGGAGAGAAGGGTGTGGCGTTGTCCTTTTAGATAGGGTGGCCAGGAAAGGCCTCCCTGGGAAGGAGACATTTCAGCAAAGACCTACTGGAGGTGAGGGAGGGAGCCTGGGGTGTATCTGAGGGAAGGGCATGGGGGCAGAAAGAACGGCCAGTTCAAAGGCCCTGAGACAGGTATGTGCCTGCCCGGATGGAATAACTCTGGGGATGCTGGTGTGAGGGCAGGTGCTCTGACTCAGGTGTTCACAGGCTCCTCCAGCTCCATGTGGGGAATGGCCAACAGGGCTAGGAATGGAGCAAGAAGGCTGACGTGGTGGATGTAGTCTTCCTAGGACAGTGCCTGGCCCGTCACTGCCGAGGGTGAACTCAGGAGTCCCGGGGGCAGTCCTATTAGGGTGGCTGGGGAGGAGTCTAGGAAGGAAAGGGAGTTGAGTGAAGGGGTGGAGATGGGAATCTGCCTCCTGGAACTCAGGAGCACAACCACCCCCTCCTATTTTGGATCACCAGTGGCAAGGTCAGCCCACCAGGAACCCTGGAACAAGGTGGGACAGGCAGGGCTTCCCAGAGGAGGGTCTGCTGGGCTGGCAGGTGGGGCCAGGGGAACAACTCTTCATGTCCCACCAGGTTCTCCGTGAACTTTGTGGTGGGACAGGGCCTAGGGGCCGACATCGCCTTTCACTTCAATCCCCGCTTTGATGGCTGGGACAAGGTGGTCTTCAACTCGCAGCAGGGCGGCAAGTGGGGCAGTGAGGAGAAGAAAAGGAGCATGCCCTTCCGCAAGGGTGCCGCCTTCGAGCTGGTGATCATGGTCCTGGCCGAGCACTACAAGGTAGGAGCTCCAGGGCCGGGCCTCCTCCCGGCTCCGCTCCCTGCTCTCTCTTCCCCACCCTCTTACTCTCCCTGCTTTCCTTCCTCCCCCTCCTTCTTTCCCTCCTCCCCCCTCCCTCCCTCTCTCCCTCCCTTCTTTCCTTCCTCCTCTCCTTTTCTCTCTTCCCCCCCCTCCTTCCTTCCTAGTTCACTTTTTCTTTTTCCTTCTTTCCCCACCTACTAAAAAAAAATCTCTTTTACCTTTTTCTCATCCCCATGCCTCCACCGCAGAGAGGCTTCTAACCTGTTCAATGTATATCACCTGTTTCTTTGTGTTCTTGCAAAATGTGTACCTTTGCTGTTTCCCATGGAGAACTCTACACACACACACACACACACACACACACACACACACACACACACAGGGAAGCATGAGCACAGTGAAGCCTTCGTCCCCTTGGCCAGCTCCAGTCGTGGTCGACCGCGCTTCCGTCCTCACCTCACGCTTCCCCTCACAGCTGATGTAACAGCAAGCCCCAGATATCATACAATTTCATTCGTAAATATTCCAGCTTTTGTAAACACAGTCATGCTGCCATGATCACACCTAGAAATGGATAGTTTTCCTTAGTGTCACCACATGTCAGGACAGTGTTCCAGCCACCTCAGAAATACCGTTTGCTGTTTTCTACAGTTTGTCTGAATCAGGGTCCTAATGAGACCCACACATTGTGACTGGTTGCTATCGTGCAATTATCTTATGTGCTATTGAAGTGCAACCCGGGTACAGAAAAGTGCATGCCATATGTACTTTGTTTTTCGCAAAGAAAATGCATCCAGGTAACCAGTACCTAGGTCCAAAAACAAACCCTCCTCCTGAGTCCCAGAAGACCCCCTTATGTGCCCTCAGTCCCCTTGTCCCCAGGGGTGGCCTTTCCCCTGATTTCTCTCAGCCTCAATCTATTTCTGTGCCTTTGTTTTTTTTTTAAGTATGTGCGGACTCGGTGCTGTGCCGTTGCCTGCTGCTCTATTCTCACATATCATGTGTGCGTTAAAGCCCCTTGGTTGCTGTCACAACTGGTCTGCACCTTCTGATGGTTGTTCAGGGCTCCTTGGTGCACCCACTCTGAGTTTGATCCATCCCTGAGTCCAGCTCCCTATCAATGACACTGAGCAGACACCCTGTGGACATGCGTCCCACGTGACTCATGTGAGGAGCCCCTGGGAGGGGAACTGCTGGGCTGGACCACCCACCTGGACTTTATTTGCCCTCATGTGGGCACCAGATTTCTAACCTCATCCCTGGGGGTTAGCACCATGGTTTGAGGTTGGACATACAAGGATTCAAGACTGGGCTTTGCCACTCCCCAGTGTGTGACCTTGAGCTGGCCAGTCTACCCCCTGGAGCCTCTGCTTTCTTGAACAACAGGGACAATCCCTTGTCCTGTTTCACACTGCTGCTGAGGGAACCACTGTGTTGATATCACAGTGGGAGGCACCGAACTGGCAGGAAGCACCCAGTCCTGCGGGGCTGGCTCTCAGCCCCTGGCCATTGCTGGGCACTGGAGCTAGAGCCACGCACTGAGGTCTGATTCCAGGCAAGGCTCTCCGCGGGATTTGCACAATGCCCCTGACAGGCTTTGCTGCGTCAGAGCGAGCCCCCATTTTATAGATGAGGAAATAAAGCCCCAGAGAGGTGAAGTGAATACCTGAGATCACACAGCTAAGACATGTCAGAGATAGACCACCAACCCAACTCATTTGGTGCTCAAATGAGGACTCAGACTCGATTCTCTCCTGATCTCCACCCCCAGACTAAATTCTATGTTCTCTCCCATCCACCAACCTGTGAGATGACTTTTGACCCCAGCTTGACCTCTGACCTGCGGACTCCAAGATTCCTTGCTCTGAAGCTATCTCAGCTCACCCCCAAGACTTTTGATCTCAAGTTAAAAAAGACCCCTGTTCCCTGCGTCCTGTCTCTACCTCCCCCAGGTCATGGGTGCTAACTTGGACCTTACCATGCCCTCCAGGTGGTGGTAAATGGAAGTCCATTTTATGAGTTCGGGCACCGAATCCCTCCACAGATGGTCACCCACCTGCAAGTGGATGGGGACCTGGAGCTTCAATCAATCAATTTCATCGGAGGCCAGCCGAGCCCAAACCACGTGTGTAGTGTTTCCCTCTCTTGCTTGCTTCCCTTTTCAATTAATTCATTCCCACATCCCTTTATTTCCCGGTACCTTTGCTGGGTGATGCGATGGACCCAGAGGACCAAGATAGTCTACCATCGTTGGTCACGGGTAGTCAGGGCCAGGGTGGGGGACACACAGGAGCTTTGGGGAGTCTTAAGGAAGGGCTTCCTGAAGGAGGAAGGGGAGGAAGAGTGTAAGTTTTCTCCCTTAAATTTTATTTATTGATTTTAGAAAGAGAGGAAGGGAGGGAAAGAGAGAGAAAAGGACATCCATTTGTTGTTCCACTTGTTTACACACTCATTGGTTGATTCTTGGATGTGCCCTGACGGGGGATCAAACTCACAACCTTGGCATATTGGGACAAACACTTTAACCAAGTGAGCTAACTGGCTAGGGCAGGAAGCACATGAGTTGAGTCAGGAAGTGAAGATAAGGAGGAACAAAATCCACAGGAATAGCACAAAAAGTTCATGAGAGTTTACCTAATATTGGTCACCTGGGAAACTCACTGAAAACACGTGAGCTACCACTACACCCAACAGAAGAGTCACAAGGAGAAAAGCCCACGATACCGATTGTTGGTGAGGCTACAGACTGGCTGACACTTCCTTTCCTTGGAAAATGACTGGGAAAGCTGACCAGACACATACCCAGCAACTAAGAAACCCCACTCCCAGGTCCACAGTGAATGACCACCAGACTCATGTAGTGGAACTACTCAAAAAAGCCCAAACCCCAGACTCCTGCTGCGCCTTTCAGCTGAATGCTCCGCACTCCCACCCTGTAAGCCCCCCAGCATCACCACGGGAAAGTGCTCGGGTGATCCTCAGCTCCATGTTACAGATGTGGGAATGGAAGCATAGAAAGCTTTAGTAACTTGCCCAAGATCATGCACTGGCAGATGGCCAAGCCACGAGGTCTGTGCTCAGACCACTCTTCTGCTCCCTGATGAGGAAACCCTGGGAATGTCTTTATCTGTAAGGTCGTCGCCAGTCTATGATAGTAATCATGCTTCATCAATGCATTTTTAAAAAATCAACAATAAGGCCTTCAGAAAAGGGCCTTCAGGGTAGCTGGCTTAAAATGGAAGTCGAGGCAGAAGGAGGTCATTAGAAAGAAGAGGAAACAGAGAGAGTGAATCAAAGTTAACTAGGGAAAGGAAAGGTGTTCCTGGCAGAAGGAACCACCTGTGAGAAGGTGTAGATGAGAGACAGCAACAGGGACAGAGGCAGAGACAGAGAAACAGTGGCAGAGACACACACACAGACTGAGAACCTGAGACAGACACCGGAGAGAGACAAGAACCTGGCTGGCTCTGAGGACGCCCCCGGCCCCTGTGCTGGGCACGTGGAGGGGGGGGCAAATGGCGGCTGAGGACAAGATGAGCGTGGGTTTTGTGTGGACCTGGGAGGAGTGCACACTTTATTGTGCAGCTTCAGGATTGCTGTGGGGGGTGGGGAGGAGAGGGGCAGATGAGAAACATCAGGAAGCCAGGATAGGAGAGGGCACAAGAATAGAATTTACCAGGCTTGTCCTAAGGGGTAGAGTGAGATTCCCTGTGCACTGGGCAAGTCCCTCTCCATTAATGAGCCATCTGAGTGCCACCCTTTGACCCCAGGGTTCCCTCGGGGACTGCCTCAGGGCAGGCATCCTTGACACCCTCTAGGCCTTTGTTTGGAGCCTTTCTCATCACCTCCTCTCTCTGTGTCCATAGACCCCCATGACTATTCCGGCATATCCAGTAAGTACCCTCGAGGTGCGGGTTCATGGTTGAGCGGGTCCTAGTATGACCAAAGGATCCCAGCCTTTCTCATCATTCCTGCTTTTTTTTCTGGTCTGTGTAGGGTCCCGGAGGGAGCTGCCAAAACTCGCCAAATAAGCTGCCTGTAAGTAGGAGGGCTGTGTGGCCATCTGGTGGGAAGTGGTGAGAATTGGGAGGGTCAAAGAGGTTGGATCTCCAGGAGTAATAATCCAACACCTAGAAACACACCTGCTTGGTGTAGGTGTGCCGTCAACATTTGTTGAATAATATATGATAACATCTTTCTTCTTCACTTTGCAGACCATGGAGGGACCCCCAGTCTTTAATCCGGTAAGGAGCCCTCTAGAGCTCTGTGGTGGGTGATTGGTGGGGGAGCAGAACTGTTGGGGGCATTAGGGGCCCTGATCCGCAGGGAGACCTGAAAGGGTAGGACATAGAGCGGCAGAGCGTGTTTGGGACTGGACGTGGGAAGAGGGAGGAGTTGGTGCTCAGGGTAAGGCAGGGGACAGGGGTTGGGGACATTTTCCAGGATGAGTATGGGCCCCTTTTTGAAGATTTGTCCTTGTATCTGGCTTCTCGTGACCTGAGATGATGGGGACCCCATGTTCTCTTTCCACAGCCTGTGCCATTTACGGGAAGAATACAAGGGGGGCTTACAGCCCGAAAAACCATCATAGTGAAGGGTTACGTGCCCCCCACAAGCACGAGGTACAGAATCTAGACCGAGGTGGGGGTCCTTGGCTCCTCTCCTCCCTCAGAACCAGGAGTCCAGTCTCCAGCCCCCTCTTCCCTAGGGGAGCCAGGTGCTGGCCCCCTTCGGACTCTTATCTCCCTCTCTGCCCCCAGCTTTGCCATCAACTTCAAGGTGGGATCCTCAGGTGACCTGGCTCTCCACATTAACCCCCGCATGACCGAGGGCACTGTGGTTCGGAACAGCTATCTGAATGGCTCGTGGGGGTCTGAGGAGAAGAAGATCCCCTACAACCCCTTTGGTTTTGGCCAGTTCTTTGACGTGAGTCTGGGCGTCTTACCCCCTTCCGTGCAAAGCCTCTATCCTGGCTGTGGCCTCACGCCTGCCCCTCTCCCTACAGCTGTCCATTCGCTGTGGCCTGGATCGCTTCAAGGTTTACGTCAACGGCCAGCATCTCTTTGACTACTCCCATCGGCTTTCGGCCTTCCAAAGGGTGGACACTCTGGAGATCCAGGGTGACGTCTCCTTGTCCTATGTCCAGATCTGATCTAGTCCTGGGACCATAACCCCTGGCAACACACAGAGAAAGACCCCAAAAGAATTCCTTCTAAGCCCTGAATAAACTGTCCAAAGGTGTTTAATGAGTGTCTGGGACTCCATTCATCTTCCTCTCTGCCCCTTCCTTCCTCAGTTCAGTCATACACTGTCCATCCACCCCCCATCATAATGAACCTGCCCCCGCCCAAACACCGATCTTAGGGCCTTGTATATATCAACTCATTCACTCCTCACAACAATTATCATTGCCCGAAATCTAGAATGAACACCACTAATGACTCCAACAGAAAACGCAAAATATTACAAGGGAATAATTGGAAAAATGTAGGCCAACAAATTAGGCACTTAGATGAGAACAAATTCTGAGAAAGTCAGACATACTAGAGAAGACATAGAAAATTGTTTTTTCTCCATAGAAGCATTCATAAAATTTTTACAGAAATATTCATTACAATTTATTTGAAAATTAGAAAGACCTAGAGTAGCCCTGACTGGTGTGGCTCAGTTGATGGGTGTCATCCCACAAAGTGAAGGGTTACTGGTTTGATTCCTGGTCAGGGCGCGTGCCTGGGTTGCGGACCCAGTCCCTGGTTGGGATACGAATGAGAGGCGACTGATTGATGTTTCTCTCTCACATCGATATTTATCTCTTTCTCTCTCCTCCTCTCTCTGAAAAATAAATAAATAAAATCTTTTTAAAAAAGACCCAGAGTCGAACCAATTTTGAAAAGAACAAAGTATTTAAACTACATGATTTCAAGACTTAAAATAAAGCTCTAGTAACCAAGAATGTGGCAATAGCATAAGGAGAGGCACATAGATCAATGAACCAAAAGAGAGAGTTCAGAAGTAAACCCGCATATATATGGTCAATTTATTTTTGACAGAAAACTGTCAAGGCATTTCAGTGGGGGAGACAGTCATTTCAACAGATGGTAAGAAATGAACCTCAACCCTTACCTTACACCATACACACAAATTAACTAAAAATGGATAAAGACCTAAATATAAATGCTAAAACTACAAAAACAGCTAGTAAATAAAAACAACAGATAATCTTTGCGACCTGAGATAGGCACAGATTTCTTAAATAGGATACAAATGCACAAACCATAATAGGTAATTTTGATAAAATGCACTTCAGCACAATTAAAGACTTTTAAAAAAAGATTTTATTTATTTTTTTAGGGAGAGGGGAAGGGAGGGAGAAAGAGAGGGAGAGAAACATTGATGTGGGAGAGAAACATCAGTTGGTTGCCACTTGTATGTACCTAACAGAGCACCTGGCCTGCAACCGAGGAATGTGCGCTGCCTGGGGATTGAACCAGTGACCTTTTGATTTGCAAGCCGGTGCTCACTCCACTGAGCCACACCAGCCAGGGCCGATTAAAGACTTTAGCTCTGAGAATCAAACTGTTAAGAAAATGAAAAGGCTAACCACAGAGGAGGAGAAAATATTCACAACACCTATATTTGACAAAGAACTATATGCAAAAATGTAAACAACCTTTGTAACTGAGTAAGAAGAAAACAAACAATCCAAGTAAAGATGGGCAAACATCCTGGCTGTGCAGTTCAATGGACTGGGTGCCGCCCTGCGGAACCAAAGGCTCACCTGTTTCAATTCCAGTCACGGCTCCTGCCTGGGTTGCAGGCGGGGTCCCCAGGAAGGGGCATGTGAGAGGCAACCACACATTGATGTTTCTCTCCCCCTCTTTCTCCCCCCCTTCCCCTCTCTAAAAATAAATAAATAAATAAATAAAATCTTTAAAAAAAATTTTTTTTAATGGGCAAACGATTTGGACAGTTGACAGAAGAGAATAAGCAAATGGTCACTAAGCATCAGCAGTCACAGAAAAAAATGCAAATTTAAACCACAATGAGATAACAACACACATCCCTGGAACTGCTAAAGTTGAAACGCACAGACAGACACCCGACGATTCTACCAGTGGGTGAGGGTGTGGTGTGACTCATACACGGAGCTGCACGTGCGGGCCGGCCCCACCGCACTGGAAAACGGTTGGGCGGTTTCTTAAAAAGTTAAGCAGATGC
>PVJD01001920.1:53277-230351 GCA_004026545.1 Mormoops blainvillei | reverse complement strand
GCATGTGGAATTGCATAAACAAACAAAAAGAGTCACCGGAAATGGGGAGACAAAGAAAGAACCGGCAATCAAAATGAATGGAAGACTCTTCAGTAAAAGAGATAAATGAAATGGAGGCAAGAAAACTATTAAATATAGAATTCGGAAGAATGGTTATAAGGATGCTAAAGGAACTCACAGACAACTACAAGGAACTGAGCGGGAACTACAACAGTATGGAAAAAGGAAATAGAAACTTAAGAACTAGGAAGAAATGAAGATTACAATTTCTGAAATTAAAAAAAAAAATACCCTAGAAGAAATTACAAGCAGCCTGAATGAAGCAGAAGACCAAATCAGTGAACTGGAAGACAAGGTAGAAAAAAATACCCAGGTAGAGCAGCTGCATGAAAAAAGACTAAAAAAATATGGAGATAGCTTAAGGGAAATGCAAGACAACATGAAACACAACAACATTTGAAGCATAGAAATACCAGAAGGAGAAGAAAAAGGAGCAAGGGATAGAAACCCTATTTCAAAAACTTCCCGAAAGTAGAGAGGGGAAAAACCATTCAAGTTCAGGAAACACAGAGGGTCCCAAGCAAGATGAATCCAAAGAGGCCTACTCCAAGACACATCATAATTAAAATGCCAAGATTTACAAGACGAAGAAAAAATCTTAAAAGGATCAAGGGAGAGACAGGAAGTAACATACAAGGAAGCTCCGACAAGACTATCTGCTAATTTCTCAACAGAAACAGCACAAGACAGAAGGGGATGGCAATAAACATTCCAAGTAATGAAAAGCAAAAGTCTGCAACCAAGACTACTCTACCCAGCAGTACTGTGAATTAAAATGGAAGGTGAAATAAGGATTTTCCCAGACAAAAGAAGGCCAAAAGACTACATGTCCACATAACAAGCACTGCAAGAGATGTTAAAGGGACTGATATAAGGAGAGGAAGAAAAAGAGTGAGAGACGAATGATGTACAAAGGGAAAAAATTAATAAGAACCTACCAATAATAACCTTAAATGTTAATAGCTTAAATATTACAATCAAAAGACATAGGGTAGCTGAATTGATGAAAAATATGACCCGCTCAAATACTGCCTTTAAGAGACATACCTCAGGAAAAAAAAAAGACCTACAAAGAGTGAAAGTGAAGGGTTGGGCAAAATATTCTAAGCAAATGGACAGGAAAAAAAAAGATGGGGTAGCAATGATATAAATGATATAAATAAGACAAAATAGAGTTCAAAAGAAAGGCCATAAAAGGAGACACAGAAGGACACTTCATAATACTCAAGGGAAGAATCCATCAAGACGACATGAACATTATAAACATATATGCACCTGAACTAGGAGCCCTGAAATATATTTCAAGAGTTTCAAAAGAAAACTCTTGGAGGACTTCAAGAATTATGTAGAGAGCAACACACTTATACTAGGGGATTTTAGCACCCCACTGAAAAAATGGATATATCTTCCAAACAAAATATGAACAAGGATATTGCAGCATTGACAATGCCCTAGATCAAATGGACCTAACCGATACATATATATAGAACCTTCCATCCCAAAGAAGGGAAATACACATTCTTTTCAAATGCACATGAAACATTTTCAAAGATAGACCACATGATAGGACACGAAATAACGCTGAACAAATTCAAGAATATTGAAATCATATGAAGCATTTTCTCGGACAAGGACCTGAAAGTAGAAACCACCCTTAAGGAAAAAAACTTAAAAGCACTCAAATTCATAGAGACTGAACAGCAGGCTATTAAACAATGAATGGGTTAATAATGACATCAAGCAAGAAATTAAAAACTTTCTGGAAAAAAAATGAAAATGAACCCACAACGGTCCAAAACTTATGGGGCACAGCAAAGGCAGTCGTCAGAGTGAAGTTCATAGTGACACAGGCCTACCTAAAAAAGATAGAAACATTTCAAATAAACAACCTAACCCTACATCTACAAGAACTGGAGGAACAACAAGAAACAAAGCCAACAGTGAGTAGAAGGAAGGATATAATCAAGATCAGAGCAGAATTAAAAGACATAGAGACTAAAAGAAAATTCAAAGGATCAATAAATCCAGGAGCTGGTTCTTTGAGAAGATAAACAAAATCCAGAAGCCTTTAAGCAGACTCATCAAGAAAACAAGAGAAAGGATGCCAATAAATAAAATCAGAAATGAAAGGAGAGACTACAACCAATACCACAGAAATACAAAGGAATATAAGAACTTACTGGGAACAACTATATGCGAAGACATTTGAAAATCTGGGTGAAATGGACAAATTTCTAGAAATATATAATCTTCCCAAACTGAATGAACAAGCAGCAGAAAGCCTAAACAGACCAATAACAGCTGGTGCAATTGAAGCAGAAATCAATATACTCCTGGAACACAAAAGGCCCAGACTGGATGGTTTTACAGGAGAATTTTAGAAAACATTTCAGGAAGAGCTATCCCCTACCTTTCTCAAACAACTCCAAATAATCCAAAAAGAGGGAAGACTCCCAAACTCTTTACAAAGCCAGCATCATTCTAATCCCAAAGCCAGAAAAAGACACAACAAATAAAGAAAACTACAGGCCAATATCACTGATGGACATAGACACTAAAATTCTCAACAAAATATTGGCCAGCCACATCCAGCAACACATTAAAAAGATCATCTACCATGATCAAGTGGGGTTCATCCCAGGGATGCAAGAATGGCACAATATTTTCAAATAAATAAATGTAATACATCATGTAAACAAAAGGAAAGACAAAAATCATATGATCATATCAATAGATGTGGAAAAAGGATTTGATAAGGTATAAAGCCCATTTATGATGAAAACACTCAGCAAAGTGGGAGTAAAGGGAGAATATCTCAACATAATAAAGGCTATATAGGAGAAACCTAAAGCCAGTATCATACTCAATGGGCAAAAACTAAAAGCTTTCCCATTAAGATCAGGAACAAGAAAAGGGTGCCTGCTTTCACCACTTCTATTCAACACAGTACTGGGAATCCTAGCCACAGCCATCAGACAAGAAAGAGAAATAAAAGGCATCCAATTTGGAAAGGAGGAAGTAAAGCTGTCACTGTTTGCAGATGATACAATAACATACATAAAATACCCTATAGACTCAACCAAAACACTAGTCGACTAATAAGTGAATTTTGCAAAACAGTGGTATACAAAACCAATATACTGAAACTGAAGGCTTTTTTGTACATCACCAATAAAATATCAGAATCAGAAATCAGGGAAAATATCCCTTTTGCTACAGCAACAAGAAAAATAAAGTACCTAGGAATAAATCTTAACAAGGAAGTAAATGATCTGTACTCAGAAAACTACACAACACTAAAGAATAAAGTTAAGGAAGATACAAATAAATGGAAGTATACACCATATTCATGGATTGGAAGATTTAATGTCATCAAAATGTCCATACTACCCAAATCAATTTACAGATTCAATATAATCCTTATTAAAATATGAATGACATATTTCACAGATACAAAACATATATTTCAAAAATTCATATGGAACTTTAAATGACCCCGAATAGCTGAAGCAATTTTGAGAAAGAAGAAGTAGGAGGGATCACAATAACTGACAGTAACCTATATTACAAGGCCACTGTAATAAAAAATCTAGTATTGGCATAAGAACAGGTATATAGATCAATGGAAGAGAACAGAGAGCCCAGAAATAAATCCATGTCTTTATGGTCAATTACTATTCAACATAGGGGGCAGAAGGATAAAATGGAGTAAGAATAGCCTTTTTAACAAATGGTGTTAGGAGATCTGGATAGCTACATGCAAAAAAAAGAAACTCGACCACCAAGTTACATCATATGCAAAAATAAACTCAAGATGGATAAAAGACTTAAATAGAAGCTGCAACACCATAAAAGTCCTAGAGGAAAATAGCGGCATGAAATTCTCAGATATTCCACGCAGCAATATTTTCACGAATATGTCCCCTAGAGCAAGTGGTTTAAAGGAAAGAATAAACAAATGGGACTTCATCAAAATAAGAAGCTTCTGCATGGCTAAAGAAAACATCAGCAAAATTAAAAGGGAACCAACTGTATGGGAAAATATATTTGCCAATGATACCTCAGACAAGGGTTGGATCTCCAAAATATATAAAAGCTCACATGACTCCAATCCAGGAAGTCAAACAACCCAATTAAAAAATGGGCAAAGGACCTGAACAGACACTTCTCCAAGGAGAATGTACACAGGGCTCAGAGACACATGAAAGGATGCTCAGTATAACTAGCCATGAGAGAGATGAAAATTAGAACCACAATGAGATAACACTTCTTAAGGGTCAGAATGGCTATCATAAGCAAATCGACAAAGAACATGTGCTGGCGAGGTGGTGGAGAAAAGGGAATCCTAGTGCACTGTTGGTGGGAATGCAGACTGGTGCAGCCACTGTGGAAAACAGTTTGTAATTTCCTCAAAAAACTGAAAATGGAACTGCTTTTTGACCCAGCAATTACAATGTTGGGATTATACCCTAAGAATCCTGAAACAGCAGTTCATAAGAAACTATGTACCCCAGTGTTCACAGGAACCCAATTTACAATAGCTATGTACTGGAAGCAGCCTAAGGGCCCATCGGTAAATGAATGGGTAAAAACCTGTGGCACATTTACACAATGGAATACTACACAGCAGAAAAAAGGAGCTCC
Organism: Mormoops blainvillei; assembly: GCA_004026545.1. Classification (NCBI taxonomy): domain Eukaryota; kingdom Metazoa; phylum Chordata; class Mammalia; order Chiroptera; family Mormoopidae; genus Mormoops; species Mormoops blainvillei. The sequence continues at coordinate 225,647 of PVJD01001920.1, read as the reverse complement.
GACCCTTGCAAAAGCATGGATGGAACTGGACCATGTTATGCTAAGTGAAATAAGCCAGGCAGTGAAATATAAATACCATATGATCTCACCTATAAGTGGAACCTAATCAACAAATCAAACAAGCAAGCACAACAGAACTAGAAACATTGAAATAAAGAAGAGACTAACAGTGACCAGAGGGTTGTAGAGAGGGTTAATGTGGGAAAATATGGTAAGGGTCATCAAGGAACGTGTATGGGGAACACATCGACAAAGACTAAGGGGGTAGGTTCGAGGGTGGGAGGTGGGGATGGTTGGGGCTGGGGGAGTGTTGGAATGAAAATGGAATCAATTGTACTTGAACAACAATAAAAAACTTAAAAAATCAATTTAAATGTACATGGCTTAAATGTTCCAATCAAAACACAGAGGGTAGCTCAATGGATAAAAAAACAAGAACAGTATATATGCTGCCTCAAGAGCTATACTTCAGATCAAAAGATACATACTGACTGAAAGTAAAGGAATAGAAAAAACATATTTCATGCAAATGGAAAGAAAAAAAGCTGGGGTAGCAACACTTATATCTGACAAAAGGGACTTTAAAACCAAGGCTAGAGTAAGAGACATAAGAAGGACATTATATAATGATACAGGGAACAATCCAACAAGATATAACCCTAGTAAGCACTTATATACCAAACATAGGAGCACCTAAATATGTAAAGCAAATCTTGATGGACAAAAATGAGAAGCTGACAGAAATACATTCATAGTAGGGAATTTTAACACTCCACTGACTTTCTTGGATAGATCTTCCAGACAGAAAATCAACAAGGTGACAGCGGCCTTAAACGACACACTAGACAGAATTGATTTAATTGATATCTCCATCACATTTCACTCCACAGCAGCAGAACATATACTTTTCAAGTGCATATGGACCATTTTCTAGGGTAAATCACATGTTAGGAGACAAAACAAGTCTCAAAATTTAAGAAGACACATACCGTATCAAGCATCTTCTCCAACCACAATGCTATGATACTAGAAATCAATGACAAAAAGAAAAATGGAAAAGTAAAAAAAAATCATGGGAGCTAAACAACATGTTATTAAACAATGAGTGGGCTGACAATGAGATCAAGGGGAAAATCAAAAGACAATTTGAAAACAATGGAAATGAGAACACAACAATTCAAAATCTGTGGGACACTGGGAAAGCAATCCTAAGAGGGAAATTCATAGCATTACAGGTCTATCTCAAGAAACGAGAAAAAACTCAAATAAATAATCTAACTTTACACTTGAAAAAACTCGAAAAAGAACAACAAATAAAGCTCAAAGAGAATATAAGGAAGGAAATAAAAATCAGGGCAGAAATAAGTGAAATACAGTCTTAAAGAGTACAAAAGATCAAAGACACCAAGAGTAATTTTTTGAAATGATAAACAAGATTGACAAACCATTAAAAAGACTCATTAAGGAAAAAAAGAGATGACGCAAATAAGTGAAATGAGACATGAAAGGGGAGAAATAAAAACTAACACCAAAGAAATACAAAAGTTCGTAAAAAATATTATGTAAAACTATACGCCAACAAATTGGACAACCTGGATGAAATGGTAAAATTCCTAGAAACATACAATCTTCCAAATCAGAGAATCAGGGAATCAGAAGAGACATACTATACCTAGTGAAACAGAAGCAGTTATCAAAAAATTCCTAAGAAACAAAATCCCTGGACTGAATGGCTTCACAGGTTAATTTTACCAAACATTCCAAGAAGAAATAACACCTCTTCTTCTCAAATTATTTTTTAAAAATTCAAGAGAAGGGAAGACTCCCAAGCTCAATGAATGAGGTCAGCATTATCCTGATTCCAAAACCAGATAAATACACTATAATCAAAGAAAATTATCAGCCACTATCTCTGATGAACACAGATCCTAAAATTCTCAACAAATTATTAGCAAACCAAATACAATAATACATCAAAAAGATCATACACCATGATCAAGTGGGATTAATTCTGGGGATGCAAGGTTGGTATAACACTTGCAGATAAATAAATGTGATACACCACATAAACAAAATGAAGGATAAAAATCACATGATCACATCAATAGGTTCAGAAAAAGCATCTGATAAAATCCAGCACCTATTTATGATTAAAATGCTCAGTGAAGAGGGAATATAAGGAAAAAAAACTAAACAAAACATAGGCAAAATATGACAAACCCACTACCAGCATCATACTCAACAGGCAAAAACTACAATTGTTCCCCTTAAAATCGTGAACAATACAGGGATGTCCACTTTCACCTCTCTCATTCAACATAGTACTGGAAGTCCTAGCCACAGCAATCAGACAAGAAGAATATATAAAACTTTCCAAATTGGAATGGAAGAAGTAAAATTATCATTATTTGCAAATGACTTGACACTGTACATAGAGAACCCTAAAAGTTCCCCCAAGAAACTACTAAAACTGATAAATGAATTCAGTAGAGTAGCAGGATACAAAATTAATATCCAGAAATCAGTTCCATTTTTATACACCAAGAATGAATTAACAGAAAGGAAATTTAAGAAAACAATCCCATTCTCTATTGCTTCAAGAATAATAAAATACCTAGGAATAAATCTAAACAAGGATGTAAAAGGCCTTATTATCAGAAGATAATAAGACACTGAAGAAAGAAATTGGAGATACAAATAAGCAGAAGCACATACAATGTTCATGGATAGGAAGAATTAACATCATTAAAATGTCCATGCTACTCAAAGCAACCTATAGATTCAATGCAATTCCTATCAAGATACCAAAATTGTATTTCACAGAACTAGAACAAGTATTTCAAAAATTTGTATGGAAGCACAAATGGCCGCACATAGCAACAGTGATCCTGAGAAAGTAGAAAAAAGTTGGAGGAGTCACACTACCTAATACCAAACTATATTATAAGACCATGGTAATCAAAACAGCACAGTACTGGTATAAAAAGACACATGTGGATCAATGGAACAGAATAGACAGCCCAGAAATAAACCCACACCTTTATAACACATTAATATTCAACAAGGAAGCAAGTAGATACAATGGGCCAAAGATAGTTCATTCTATAAATGGTGTTGGGAGAAATTGGACAGATATGTGCAGAAAAATGTAATTAGACCACTTTCTTACACCAAAGAATAGATTCAGAATGGATTAAAGACTTAAATGTTATACCCAAAACCATAAAAATCCTAGAAGTAAACATAAGCTATAAAATCACAAATATTGCTCAAAGCAACAATTTATCTAATATATCTCCTCAGGCAAGGAAAACAAAAGAAAAAAAAAAGGAATGAATGTGACTACATAAAAATAAACATTTTTGCACAGCAAAGGAAACCATCAGCAAAATAAAAAGACAATCCATGGAATGGGAGAACATATTCACTGATCCATCTCATAAGGAGTTAATATCCAAAATTTATAAAGAACTTATAAAACAACATAAAAAAAACAAAGTATCCAATTAAAATAGAGGAATGGACCTGAATAGATACTTCTCCAAAGAGGACATACAAATGGCCTGCAGATATATGAAAAGATGCTCAACATCATTAATCATCAGAGAAATGCAAATTAAAACCACAATGAGATATCACCTCACACCTGTCACAATGGCTATCATCAATAAATCAACAAATAACAAGTGCTGGCGAGGATGTGGGGGAAGGAGAGCCCTTTTGCACTGTTGGTGGGAATTAGATTGCTACAGCTACTGTGGAAAGCAGTATGGAGGTACCTCAAAAAATTCAAAATGGAACTACCTTATGACCCAGTGATTCCACTTCTGGGAATATATCTGAAGAAACCCAAAACACTAATTTGAAAGTACATATGCACCTCTATGTTTACTGCAGTGTTATTTACAACAGCCAAGATTTGGAAGCACCCCAAGTATGCATCAGTAGATGGGTTGATTAAAAAAAAAAGCTGTGATACATTTACACAAAGGAATACTATTTGGCTAAAGAAAAGGAAATTTTACCCTTTGTGACATCATGGATGCACCTGGAGAACATTGTGTTAATGAAATAAGCCAGTCAGAGAAAGACGAATGCCACAGGATTTCACTCACATGTGGAATCTAACGAACAAGCCAAACTAACAAGCAAAATAGAGACAGAATCATAGATGGAGATTGGGTTGACAGCTATGTGGGGAGGGTTAGGGGGTGGAGGGATCAAGCAAAAAGAAAAAAGGACTCATGGTCATGGACAACAGTGTGCTGATTGCTGGGGGAGGAGGTATAATGGGGATAAATGGTAATGGAAAAAACAATAAAAATATTAATTAAAATAAAGCACAAGCAACAAAAGCAAAAAAAGGCAAGTAGCAATACATCAACAAAAAATCCTGTGCAAAGAAAACAATCATCAAAGTGAAAGGCAACCTATGGAATGAGTGAATATTTTGCAAATCATGTATCTGATAAAAGATTAATATCTAAAGTATATGAGGGAATCCTATCAGCTAAATCCCCCAAAACTAATTACCCAGTTTTAAAAATGGGACAAAGTCCTGAATAGACATTTCTTCAAAAAGGACATACAAATTGCCAACAAGCATATGAATGGATGTTCAACATTACTATTCATGAGAGAAATGCAAATTAAAACCTCAATTGAATACCATCTCATGCCTATTAGAAAGGCTATTATAACAACAAAAGTTAAGTGCTGGTGAGGATGTAAAGATATTTTAACCCTTACACACCACTGGTGGGAATGTAAATTGGTACAACCTCTATGAAAAACAGTATGGCAGTTTCTCAAAAAATTAAAAATTGAAATACATATAATCCAGCAATTCAATTTCTTCAATTTTTATACCCAAAGGAACTGGAATCGGGATCTAGCAAAAACTATCTGCATCCCTTCATTCACTGTAGCCTTATTTATAATATCAAAGACATGGAAACAACATAAATACCCACTGATGGATGAATGGATAGAGAAATATTTGGTGTATAAATATAGTGGAATATTATTGAACTTTATAAAGGAAAGAAATCTTGTCATTCACTACAATACAGATGAATTTGGAATACATATGCTAAGTGAAATAGAACAGACACAGAAGAACAAATACTGATCCCACTTATATCAGGAATCTAAAAGTCAAATTCATAGGTGTAGAGAGGAGAATTGTGTTTACTTGAGGCTGGGATAATCAGGAAGGTATTCGTCAAGTGGTAGATATTTTCACTTATGCAAGATGAGTAAGTCCTGCAGAACTATAACACAGCTAATGCATCTAGCTAACGATACTGTACTCAATACTTAAAATTTTGGTAAGAGAGTAGATATTATTATATTAATTGTTATCAACAGAAAAAAGAGGTGATGGCTGAGTTTAGGGCCCTGTATATTATGATAGTCTCATGATGTGTACTTCTTTTCAAACTCTTCAAGGTGCATACATTAAATATTTACAGCTTTTTGTATGTCAAAAGCAGTAACCAAAGATGTGAAGGACCTGTACTGAAAACTACAAAACATTCTCAAAGGAATTAAAGACTGAATTAATGCTTTCATGGACTAGAAAACAATATTACTGGTAAAATGTTAACACTACCTGAAATGATCTATAGATTTAATCTAGTTCTTATCAAAATCCCAATAGTATTTTCATGAAAATAGAAAAAACATCCTAAAATTCAAATAGAACTACAAGAGACCACAAGCAGCCAAAGCAATCCTGAGAAATGAAAACTAAACTGAAGGCCTCACACTTCTTCATTTCAAATCATAGAGCCTAGAAATCAACCAATGATTGACAAGAGGGGAGGGCAAGATACACAATGGCAAAAGGACAGTCCTTTCAACAAACAGTGTTGGAAAAGTGGATATCCATCAGTAAAAGAATAAAATTTGACTCATGTCATCCACAATAATCAACTCAAAATGGATTAAAACATGAGAACAGAAACTCTAGACTTCTGGTCAAGATGGAGGTGTAGGCAGACATGGCTTGCCTCTGTACAACCACATCAAAATTACAACTAAAATATAGAACAACCATCACTCAGAACCTTCAGAAATCAAGTTGAATGGAAATCTGACAACTGTGGGATTTAAGAAACCACATCCATCCAGACTGGTAGGAGGGGCACAGATGTGGAACAGGCTAGTCCCACAACCACATGTGGTGGATAAAAATTCAGGAGAGAGATCTCAGGAGTAAGGAGTTCCTGTGCCACACAAGCACCCCCAACCTAGGGTTCTAGTGCCAGGTAGATAAGTCTCCACGATTCTGGCTGCAAAAACCACTGGGGATTGAGTCGAAGGAAGAAACTTCTGGAGCTCCAAGAAGTTCCTCTTAAAGAACGCACACATGGACTAACCTACTCAGACTCACTCTCTCTGAACTCTAGCACTGGGGTAGCAGCTTGAAAGGTACCAGTTGTATACAGGGAGAAACTGAAGAATCTGACATCAAGAGGAGCAGAGGCCATTGTCCCTTTTCTAAACCCTTGCCCCAGAGAACCAGCAAGCTGGTGCCATATCTGAGAATGCATCAACCTGGCTAACACTGTGTGACCCTCACTGGAGATTTCCAGAGACTCCACCCCACCCAACTTACAGGCTACCTGAAGCAGCTTTTCTATATGAATGTCTGATCTTGGCTCATGCTTCACAACTTCCTAAATCCTATCAAACAAGCAACAGCTGGCCTCAGTGAGCCACCCCAGGACTGGCAGCTGCCAGCCTAGATTCACAGCTTGGCTTCACCTGGAAATCTCCAAGCCCAAAGTTAGTAGCAGCCTTCTCAGATTGCTCTGTAGCTCGGGAAGGGTGGCCCTGGACAAGGCACAGGTCGGGGCTGACCTTGGCCTGTACCACCCGGGAAGCCCCAGGAGCAGCGCACCCAGTGGACAGCTACAGATCACGTTGGACCACCACCACCCTACCCTGCACAGATGATCCTCCACAGAGGGTGGAGTTTCGTGGTAAGTGGTCACAGCCAATCCTTTAAAGCCTGGGTAAATCCCTCCCATTGATCTGCCAACAGCAACCATGGCTCAACTACAAGAGGAGGGTATACTCAGCTCTCACAAAGGGCACACTTTGAGTGCCCAGCTTGGGTGATAGGGGAGGCTGTGCCACTAAGCCCTACAGGACCCTACATTAGGCCACACTACTGAGACAGGGATTCAAAGAGCTCTACCTAATAAATACATAGAAATAAACACAGGGAGGCTGCCAAAATGAGGAGACAGAGAAACACGGCCCAAATGAAAGAACAGATCAAAAATCCATAAAAAGAGCTAAATGAAATGGAGATAAGCAATCTGTCAGATGAAGAGTTCAAGACACTGGTTATAAGGATGCTCAAGGAACTCAGTGAGGATCTCAACAGCATAAAAAAATTCCAGTCAGAAATGAAGGGTTCACTAATTGAAATAAAGATCAATTTATAGGGAAACAACAGCAGACTGGAGGAAGCTGAGAACCAAATCAATGATATGGAACAAAAGGAAGCAAAAAACAGCCAATCAGAACAAAAATAAGAAAAAAGAATCCAAAATAAAGAGATTACTATAAGCGGCCTCTGGGACAACATCAAGATGGCAAATATTTACATAATAGGGGTGCCAGGAGAAGAGAAAGAACATGAAATTGGAAATCAATTTGAAAAAGTAATGCAAAAAAAAAAAAAAAACTATCCTAATTTGGTGAAGGAAATAGGCAAGCAAGTCCAAGAAGCACAGAGTCCCAAACAGGATGGATGCAAAGAGGCCCGCTCCAATACATATCATAATTAAAATACCAAAGGTTAAAGATAAAGGGAGAATCTTAAAAGCAGTCAGAGAAAACAACTTAGTTACCTACAGGGGAGTGCCCATAAGACTGTCAGCTGATTTCTCAAAAGAAATTATGCAGACTAAAAGGGACTGGCAAGAAATACTTAAAGTCATAAGAAGCAGGGACCTACAGCGAAGATTACTCTACTGAGCAAAGATATCATTTAGAATTGAAGGACAGATAAAGAGCTTCCTAGACAAGAAGAAAATAAAGGAGTTCATCATCACCAAACCATTATTATATGAAATGTTAAAGGGAATTATTTAAGAAAAACACAATCAAAACTATGAACAAAAACATGGCAATAAACAGAAATCTATCAACAATTGAATCTAAAAAAACAAAGCAAACAAGAAGAGATGGAATCGTTGACACAGAGAGGTTGTTTGTTGTTGTTTTTTTGTATATTTTATTGAGTATGCTATTACAGTTGTCCCATTTTCGTGCCCTTTATCCCCTCCACTCTGCACTCCATCATATCATCTCCATACCTCTTAGTCCATGTCCATGGGCTACACACACCAGTTCTTTGGCTTCCTAATTTTCCACACTACTACCTGCCACCCCCTGACCACTTTTATTTTTAGTTTTTTGGTCAACATTTTCCCAACACCACTTTCCTCACCCCACCCACCCCACCTCCCACCCTCCATCCTTCCCCCATTTGCCTTTGTCCATGGGTTCTTTATGCATGTTCCTTGATGACCCTTCCCATCCCTTTACCCTGTCATCCCCCTTCCTCCTCCCCTCTGGTTACTGTAACTTTGTTTTTTATTTCAGTGTTGCTGATTATATTTTGCTTGATTGTTTGGTTGGTTGATGAGGCACCACTTATAGGTGAGACCATATGTTATCTGTCTTTCACCACCTCGCTTATTTCTCCTAGCATAATGCTCTCCAGTTCCATCCATGTGGTTGTGAAGGGTAGTAGCTCCTTCTTCCTTTCTGCTGCATAGTATTCCGTTGTGTAAATGTATCACTGTTTTTTGATCCACTCATTTGCTGTTGGGCACTTAGGTTGCTTCCAATTCTTGGCTATTGTAAATTGTGCTGCTATGAACATTGTGGTGCATAGGTTCTTTTGAATTGCTGTTTCAGGATTCTTAGGGTATAATCCCAGCAGTGGAATTGCTGGGTCAAAAGGCAGTTCCATTTTTAGTTTCTGAGAAAATTCCAAATTGTTTGCCCCAGTGGCTGCACTAATCTGCATTCCCACCAACAGTGTACTAGAGTTCCCTTTTCTCCACATCCTCGCCAGCACTTGTTTGTTGACTTATGATGGCTATTCTGAGTTGAGTGAAGTGGTATCTCATTGTTGTTTTAATTTGCATCTCTCCGAAGGCTAGTGATGCTGAGCATCTTTTCATGTGTCTTTGGGCCCTGTGTACGTCCTCCTTGGAAAGTGTCTGTTCAGGTCCTTTGCCCATTTTTTAATTGGGTTGTTTGTCTTCCTGGAGTGGAGTCATGTGAGTTCTTTATATATTTTGGAGATCGAATTGGTGTCCAAGGAATCATTGGCAAATATATATTCCCATACGATTGGTTCACTTCTCATTTTGCTGAAGTTTTCTTTAACTGTGCAGAAGCTTCTTATTTTGATGAAGTCCCATTTGCTTATTCTTTCATTTACACCATTTGCTCTAGTGGACATATCTGTGAAAATATTGCTGTGTGGAAAGTCTGAGATTTTCCTGCCTATGGTCTCCTCTAGGACATTCATGGTGTCACAACTTATATGTCTTTTATCCATCTTGAGTTAATTTTTGTGTGTGGTGAAATTTCATTTTTTTGCAGGTAGCTATCCAGATCTCCCAACACCATTTTTTGAAGAGGCTATTTTTACTCCATTTTACGCTTCTGCCCACTTTATGAAATGTTAATTGATCATAGATACATGGGTTTATTTCTGAGCTCGCTATTCTGTTCCATTGAGCTAGGTGTCTGTTCTTATGCCAGTACCAGACTGTTTTGATTATAGTAGACTTGTAGTATAGTTTGATATTGGGTATTGTGATCTCTCTGGCTTTGTTCTTCTTTCTCAAAATTGCTTCAGATATTTGGGGTTGTTTATGGTTCCATATAAATTTTTGAAATGTTTGTTCTATATCTGTGAATTATGACATTGGTAATTTAATAGGGATTGCATCGAATATATAAAGTGCTTTGGGTAGTATGGACATCTGGATGATGTTACTTCTTCCAATCCATGAAAATGGAATATACTTCCATTTATTTGTGTCTTTCTTAATTTCTTTCTACAGGGTTGTGCAGTTTTCTGAGTACATGTCTTTTACCTCGTTGGTTAAGTTTATTCCTAAGCACTTTATTTTTCTTGTTGCTATAGTAAAAGGGATTTTTTCCCTGATTTCTGATTCTTATATTTCATTGTTGGTGTAAAAATGCCTTCGATTTCAGAATATTAACTTTGTTTCCTGCTGTTTTGCCAAATTCACTTAGTAGGTTGAGTAGTTTTTTGTTGGTGTCTATTGGGTTTTCTATGTACAGTGTCATGTCACCTGCAAACAATGACAGTTTTAATTTCTCCTTTCCAATTTCAATGTCTTTTATTACCTTTTTTTGCATTATGGCTATGGCTAGGACTTCAAACACTATGTTGAATAGAAATGGTGAAAGTAGACATCTTAGTCTTGTTCCCAATCTTAGTGGGAAAGCTTTTAGTTTTTGCTCGTTCAGTATAATACTGGGTGTAGATTTCTCATAAATAGACTTAATTTTGTTGAGCTATGCCCCCTTTATTCCCATTTTGCTGAGTGTTTTTAACATGGCTGGGTGTTCCTTATCAAATGCTTTTTCCATATCTATTGATATGATCATGTGATTTTTGTCTTTCCTTTTGTTTATGTGATGTAATACGTTTATTGATTTGTGAATATTGTACCATCTTGCATCCCTGGCATGAATCCCACTTGATCATGGTGTATGATCTTTTTAATGTATTGCTGGATGCGGTTTACCAATATTGTGTTCAGGATTTTAGCATCTCGTTTAATAGGGATATTGGCCTGTAGTTTTCTTTCTTTGTTGTGCCTTTATCTGGTTTTGGGATTAGGATGATGCTGGCCTCATAAAAACAGTTTGGGCATCTTCCCTCTTCTTGGATTGGTTAGCTTTTCCTGAAATATTTTATAAAATTCTCCTGTGAGACCATCTGGTCCAGAGCTTTTGGGTGCCTGGAGTTTTTTGATTACTGCTTCAATTTCACCAGCTGTTTTCAGTCTTCAGTCTTTCTGCTTCTCCTAGATTCAGCTTTGGAAAACTATATTTTTCTAGACATTTGTCTTTTTTACTCAGGTTTTCAAATTTCTTGGCATTTAGTTGTTTGCAGTTATTTCTTACAATCCTTTGTATTTCTGTGGTATCAGCTGTAATCTGTCCTCTTTCATATCTGATTGTATTTATTTGTGTCCTCTCCTTTTTTTCTTGATGAATCTGCTTAAAGGCTTGTCAATTTTGTATATCTTTTCAAAGAAACAACTCCTGGATTTACGATCCTTTGAATTGCTCTTTTACTCTGTTATTCAGTTCTGCTCTGATCTTGATTATTTTCTTCCTTCTGCTTGCTTTGGGCTTTCTTCATTGCTGTTTCTCTGTCTTGTAGATGTTGTGTTAGGTTGTTTATTTAAAATGTTTCTATCTTCTTCAGGTAGGCCTATATTGCTATGATCTTTCCTCTTAGGACTAATTTTGCTGTGTCTCATAGGTTTGGGACTGTTGTAAGTTCATTTTCACTTGTTTCCAGAATCTTTTTCATTTCTTCTTTCATCTTGTTATTGACCCATTCATTGTTTAATAGCATGCTATTTAGTCTCCAAGAGTTTGAATGTTTTTGAGTTTTTTCCTTGAGGTTGATTTCTAGTTTCAAGCCCTTGTGATCTGAGGAAATGCTTGATATAATTTCAATTTTCTTAAATTTGCTAAGGCTTGTTTTGTGTTCTATCATGTGGTCTATCTTTGAAAATGTTTCATGAGCATTTGAAAAGAATGTGTAGTTTTCTTCTTTGGGATGAAAGGTTCTATATACATATATATATCTGTTTAGTCCATTTAATCTAATGCATCATTCAGTTATACAATATCCTTGTTGGTTTTTTGTTTGGATGATCTATCCATTGTTGACAGTGGCATATTAAAATCCCCTAATATAAATGTGTTGCTGTGTATATCTTTCTTGAAGTCCTCCAGGATTTTCCATATATATTTCTGTGCTCCTATGTTGGTTGCATATAGGTTTATAATGTTTATGTCCTCTTAACTGAGTCTTCCTTTGAGTATTATGAAGTGTCCTTCTGTGTCTCTTTTTATGTCCTTTCTTTTGAACTTTATTTTGTCTGATAGAAGTATTGCTGCCCCAGCTTTTTTTTTGCTGCCCATTTGTTTAAAATATTTTTTCCAACCCTTTACTTTCCATCTGTGTAGGTCTTTTGTTCTGAGGTGGGTCTCTTGTAGGCAGCATATGTGAGAGTCCAGTTTTCTTATACATTCAGCTACTCTATGTTTTTCGATTGGGGCATTTAATATATTTACATTTAAGGTTATTATTAATAGGTACTTATTCATTTTTCCCTTTGTACTTGTGTCCCTCCCCCATCTCTATCTCTATCTATCAATCTTCATTTTCTTAAAATAGACCCTTTAACATGTCTTGCTATAGTGGTTTGGTGGAGGTTTATTCTTTTAGCCTTCTTTTCTCCAGGAAGCTCCTTATTTCACCTTCTATTTTAAGTGAGAGCCATTCTGGGTAGTCTTGGTTGCAGGCCTTCATTTTTCATTATTTTGAATATCCCTTGCCATTCCCTTCAGGCTTAGTGTTTCCATTGAGAAGTCAGCTGCTAGCCTTATCAAGGCTCCTTTTTATGTAAATTCCTGTTTCTCCCTTGCTACCTTTAAGATTCTCTCTTTGTCTTTGATATCTGCCATTTAATTATGATGTGTCTTGGAAGAGGGCCACTTTGGGTTCCTCTTGATTGGGACTCTCTGTGCTTCCTGGACTTGTGTGACTTTTTATCTCCTCAAATTAGGAAAGTTTTCCATCATTACTTCTTCAAACATTTTTTCTATCCCTTGCTCCTTTTATTCTCCATCTGGTATCCCTATTGTACAGATATTATTACTTGTCATGTTGTCCTACATTTTCCTTTACACCTCTTCATTTTTTTTCATTTTCTTGCTCTTTCTGGGAGTTTATTCCTATGATGCCCTCCAGCTCACTGATTCGGTCCTTTGCTTCATCTAGCCTGCTTTTGATTCCTTCTACTGTGTTCTTCAATTTAGAAATTTTATTCTTCATTTACCCTTGGTTCTTATACTTTCTATGTTCGTTTTCATGCTGACATAGTTTGCATTAAGTTCCTCGTAGCTTCCCTCTAGTTTTTTTGTAATTCTCACTGAGTTCATTGAGTTCAGTGAGTTTCCTTATAACCATTGTTTTGAACTCAATATCTGACACTTTATTGCCTCTATTTTATTTAGTAATCTTTCTGGGGATTCCTCCTTTCCTTGTGGTTGGGGGTTGTTTCTCAGTCTTCCCATTATTTGTCTGCCTGAGAAAAACCAGAAAGCACAGGAAACAAACCCAGGACTACAGAAGATTCTTTCCCCTGCAATCCCATTATCAACAGCAAATTAACCAGTATTAATACGGCTGAAGAGAGATTCAGGCTATTATAAGAAAGGAGAGAACATATAGTATAAAATCTAGTCACATAATATGCACCAACTTTACAGACAAAAAATGAATGTTAGAAAGCTATATAGTAAAGAAAATATTGCAATTCATGGAGAAGCCCACAGTGGATTTCATCTCAGTAGCCTCTAGTATTTACCGCTGTTCTTTCTTTCTGGATCCACCTCTAGTGAAGTCACATGTTATCCCCGTCTGACCTTATGCAGCCCCTTCTAAACTCCAGGGATCTACTGTCTGTGGCCTTCTCCTTCTGTTGTTAATCCTTCTGTTGTTAATCCTCTGTTGTTAATCCTGGCCTTCTCCTTCTGTTGTTAATCCTAATAACATTCATTCAGCACGCAGGCTTTAACACCATAGGGTGGGGCAGAATCCCTCCTGGGGTTGGGGCCAATGTTTCCCCTCAGGCTCCCGCAGAGATCACTGGAGTGGTCTGCCTGAGCAAGGTGGCTGCTGCTCCATGGGCGATGTCTCAGCTCCAGGATCCCGGCGGCTACTTTCTCAGTTCTCTCCCCGAAGCCTCTGTCCCCAGTCTCTCCTCAGACGCCTCAAGCCCGGTCTGACCCATCTTTGCCGGAGCCCAAGGTAAGTGACTGCAGATGAAACTTTATGCCCTGGCCCTTTAAACGTCTCTTTCAGTCTCCAGCCACCCTTCACAGAAAGCATTTTGATAGGTGCCTGATGGAGCGGGATATAGGGGAATGGGTAAAGATGTAAGGACATTAAGAAGTACAAATATGTAGCGCTTGCTGGTGTGGTTCAGTGGATTGAGTGCTGGTCTGCTAACCAAAAGGTCGCTGGTTTGATTACCAGTCAGGGCACATGCCTGGGTTGCAGGCCATGTCCCCAACAGTGGGCGTGCAAGAAGCAACGAAAGAGTGATGTTTCCCTCCCTCTCTCTCTCCCTCCCTTCCCCACTCTCCGAAAATAAATAAAATCTTGAAAAAAAAGACACACCAATAAGTAGTTACAGAATATCCATGGGGATGTAAAGTACAGCATAAGAAATGGAGTAGCCAAAGAACTGACATGCATGACCCATGGATATGAACAATGGTGGGGGACTGCCTGAGTGAGTGGGAATTCTGGGTGCAGGGGTGAAAAAGGAGGAAAGGTCAGCACAATTGTAATAGCATAATCAATAAAATATGATTTGAAAAGGGAGAACAGAAACTCTAAAATTCCCAGTAGAAACCCTAGGGGAAAAGCTTCATGACAGTGGCCTTGGAAATGAGTTCTTACATATTACATCAGAAGCACAGGAAACAAAGTAAAAATAAGGTGGGATTATATTAAAGAAAATGCTTCTGCACAACAAAGGAAATACTCAGCAAGGTGAAAGGGCAACGTACAGAATGGGAGAAGATATCTAGAAAACATATCAGATTAGAGGTTAATATATAAAATATGTAAGAAACTCATACAACTCGAGGAGGATCCAAGATGGTGGAGGAGTGAGTGGAAGTTCCACTAACCTCCTCCCAGGTCCATCTGAAATTACAACTCAATTGTGGAGAAATCACTCAGAACAAACAACTGAACAATAGTGAGAGAGAAGCATTGTAACCATGGAGAGACAGAAGAATCAGCTTCAGCAAACTGTGACTGGTAGGGAGTGTGGTGAAAACATGATGGCTGGCAGGGTGCCCACAGGCAGCAGATGAAGTGCCAGAGGGATAAATAAGCAGCTGGTTGGATCCCCCTGAGAAGTGTAGGATCTAAATGCTAGGCTGGGATCCGCAGCCTAGAGGACCAGAGCTTGAAAAGTTCACAGATAACACCCACCTGCAAAAAGTGGCAGGGTCTCTCTCTGTCAGAAGCAGATGGCTGGAGATTCAAAGAGCCGTTTAAAGGGTCGATGCATAAATTTTCAGTTGCAGCCACTTAACCTGGGCTCTGGCAAAGAAGTAGGCAAAGTGGGATAGAGACACTTGAGGAGAGACTGGGGTCAGAGGCTTTTGGGAAGAGAACCGAGAGAGTGGCCATGGGGATCCCAGTGCAGAGTCATCCCCCATACTGTAGGAGCCATCTTTCTCAGGTGCAGCACTATCCTCCAAGTGGCATGAGACTGAGGGGAAATAATAGATGTGACCCCAAGAAGGATTCTACCTGGCCCAGTGGGGCTTAAGCCTGATTACTGAGTGCAGAGTGACTAGGTAAACAACCGAATGAGTCAGCCGCAGACAGGAGATCCCTGGAAGTCTTGAATAGGTGGTCTAAGGTCCGATGGGGTCACCATGTGACATCACCAGAGGTTGATCCAGAAAGAAAAAACAGTGGTAAATACTATATGCTTCCGAGAAAAAAGCCACCGTGGTCTTTGCAGTATTTTCTTTCCTGCAATGATTTTTAACATTCATTTCTTATCCTTTCAGTTTGTGCATATTAAGTCACTAGATTTCATACTATAGTTTATTTCAGTTCACATATTTTGCCCCTCCCTCTCTTACCCCATTTTACCTTCTTCTTTCCTTTCATTATTTTTGTTTTAAATTTTGTTTTCTCTCTTGCTACAACTCATTGCCATTCTGCACTCTTAATATTTCTCCCCTGTCCAGACCCTCAAAGCCAATTTTCTTCTCAATGGTCATCCACATTCTTTGCATTGCTCCAATTCCCTACTCTTATTACTGTTCTTCTCTCTACCTTCTCAAAATCATTTTTCTTTTAGTAGGTCATCTTATACTCATTTCTCCTTTCTTATAAGTCTTAACCTCTTTACACCTTTATTAATACGGGTTCATTTGCTGTTAATAGTGTGATAGTGGGTGCAGTTATTTTGGTGGGCGTGGTTTTGTTTCTTGGACTTTGTGGTTTTGTTCTGTCAGCACCTGCACAACAGCATACAAGATGGGGTGGGCCAAGTGACACTAAGCCAGCCAGAGGGAAGGGCCCACAGAAGTATGACAAAACAACAATCAAAACCCAATTACATCCAGGGAGCCAACATAAATGGCATAAAGGGCCTCATAGGAGCATCAGGTTCAGGAGATCAAGGAGACTGCACCAGTGAAACTCACAGGTCTCCTACCACAGAAGTTCACATTGAAAGGACAGGAATTCAAAACAGATCAATTTAAGAAGCAGAAGCAAAGAAGAAGAGTTTCCAAAAAAATGGAAAGAAAA
The DNA here is from genome assembly GCA_004026545.1 of Mormoops blainvillei. Taxonomy (NCBI): domain Eukaryota; kingdom Metazoa; phylum Chordata; class Mammalia; order Chiroptera; family Mormoopidae; genus Mormoops; species Mormoops blainvillei. Next base: position 208,975 of record PVJD01001920.1, on the reverse strand, counting down.
GAAACAACATCCAATTGAAAGGAAAGGAGGAATCCTCAAAGAGAGTGCCAAATACAGGAAAGTAAAATATCAGATACTGAGTTCAAAATAATGGTTAAAAGGAAGCACAATGAGTTCAGTGAGAATTACAAAAACTACAGGGGATCTACAAGGAACTAACTGCGAACCACGTCAGCAGGAAAATGACATAGAAACTGTCAACAAGGGCCATGAGAAAATGAAGTATACAATATCTGAGTTGAAGAACACACCAGAAAGAATCAAAAGTAGGCTAGAAGTAGTAGTGGACTGAATCAGCAAGCTGGAGGACAAGATAGAAAAAATTCCCAGGAAAAGCAAAAAAAGACTCAAAAATAAGAAAGAGGGGTTAAGGGAACTGCAGAACAACATGAAATGGAATATATCATTATAATAGGGATACCAGAAGAGGAAGAAGAGGAAGGTATATAAAATGTGCTTGAAAAAGTAATGATGGAAAACTTCCCTACTTTGAGGAGAGAAAAAGTCACACAAGTCCAGGAAGCACAGATGGACCCAATCAAGAGGAACCCAAAGAGACCCACTAAAGACACATCATAATAACAACAGCAAAATTCAAATACAAAGAGAGAATCTTAAAGGCAGCAAGGGAGAAGCAGGAAGTAACATTTAAGGGAGCCCCGAAAAGGCTAGCAGCTGACTTCTTCAGAGAAACACTACAAGCAGAAGGGAATGGCAAGAAATATTCCAAGTAATGAAGCAAAGACCTGCAATCAAGACAATTCTACCCAGCAAGGCTCTCATTTAAAATGGAGGGTGAAATGAGGTTCCTAGAGAAAAGGGTGAAAGAATACACCTCCACAAAACAAGCATTGCAAGGTATGCTAAAGGGAATGCTTTAAGAAAATGAAGAAAAAGAGAGAGAGACAAACAAAGGTACAAAGAGCAAAAATTGCAATGAGTAAGTACTTGTCAACAGTAACCTTAAATGTGAATAGATTTACTGGTCCAGTCAAAAGACATGGGGTAGCTGAATGGATAAGAAATCATGACCCACACATATGCTGCCTTCTAGAGACCCACCTTAGAACAAAAGACCTCCACGGACCAAAAGTGAAGGGTTGGAAAAAAACATTCAAAGTAAGTGGACATGGCAAAAAAAAAAAGCAAGGTAGCAATACTTATATCAGGCAAAAGGACTTTAAAACAAAGGCCATAAAAAGAGATTCAGAAGGACACTTCATAATACTCAATGAAAGAATCCATCAAGAAGACATAAACATTGTAAACATATATGCACCCAACATAGCAGAACACAAATACATAAGGAAAATCTTGGAGGAATTCAAAAAACATATAGAAGGCAACACACTTTTAGTAGGGGATTTTAACACCCCACTCTCCACACGGATAGGTCTTCCAAACAAAATATCAACAAGGATATTGTGGCACCGAAGGACACAATAGATCAAATAGACTTAACTAATGTATGCAGAACCTTTCATACCAAAGAAGGAAACTACACATTCTTTTCAAATGCACATGGTACATTTTCAAAGACAGACTGCATGATAGGACACAAAACAAGACTCATCGAATTTAAGAAAACTGAAATCATATCAGCATTTTCTTGAACCACAAGGGTTTCAAACTAGAAACTAACCTCAAGGAGAAAACTCAAAAACACTCAAATACATGGAGACTAAACAATATCCTATTAAATAATGAATATGATAACAAAGAGGTCAGGGAAAAAATAAAAAAAAAATTCTGTGAACAAATGAAAATAAACACTCTACAGCTGAAAACCTATGGGACACAACAAAGGCAGTCCTGAGAGGGACGTTCATAGCAATACAGGCCTACTAAAAAAGAGAAAAATTTCAAATAAATGACCTAAACTTACATCTACAAAAACTAGTGGAATAACAATAAACAAAACCCAGAGAATGTAGAAGGAAGGGAATTATCAAGATCAGAACAGAATTAAACAACAGAGAGGCAAAGAGAAAAATTCAAAAGATCAATGAATCCAGGAGCTGGTTCTTTGAAAAGATAAACAAATTCCACAAGCCTTTAACAAGACTCATCAAGAAAAAAAGAGGACTCAAATAAATAAAATCAGAAATGAAAGAGGAGAAATTACAACTGATACCACAGAAACACAAAGGATTGTAAAAAAATTACTACAAACAAAAATATATGCCAAGAAATTTGAAAACCTGGGTGAACCTGAGAAATTTCTAGAAACATATAATCTTCCAAAGCTGAATGAGGAAGAAGCAGAAAGCCTGAAGAGGCCAATAAGAGCTAGTGAAATTGAAGCAGTAATAAAAAAACAACAACAAAAAACAACAACAACAACAAAAAAACTCCTGGCACACAAAAGCCCTGGATTGGATTGTTTCACAGGAGACTTTTTCAAAACATTTAAGGAGGAACTAACACCTATCTTTCTCAAACTATTCCAAAAAATCTAAGAAGAGGAAACACTCCTAAACTCTTTTATCAGGCCAGTATTATTGTAATCCCAAAATCTGAAAGATACACAAAGAAAGAAAACAACAGGCCAATCTCACTGATGGACATAGAAGCTAAAACCCTCAAGAAAATATTAGCAAACCACATTTGGCAATACATTAAAAAGATCATGCACCATAATCAAGTGGGACTCATCCCAGGGACGCAAGGAGGATACAGTATCCACTAATGAATAAACGTAATACATCACATGAACAACAGGAAACGCAAAAATCACATGATCAGATCTGTAGATTTGGGAAGAGCATTTGATAAGTCATAGTGCCCATTTATGATAAAAATATTTGGCAAAGTGGGAGTAGAAGGAGCATACCTTAACATAATAAAGGCCATATATGATAAACCTACAGTCAACATCATACTCAATTGGCAAAAATAAAAAGCTTTCCCATTAATCAGGACAAGACAAGGATGTCCGATTTTATCACTTTTATTTAACATAGTATTGGAAGTTCTAGCCACAGCCATCAGACAAAAAAAAAGGAAATAAATAAAAGTCATCGGAATTCGAAAGGAGGAAGTAAAACTGTCATTGTTTGCAGATGACACGGCAGTGTACACAGAAAACCATACAGATTCCACCAAACATCTACCCAACCTAATAAGCAAATTTGGCAAAGGGACGGGATACAAAGTTAATATTCAGAAATCAAATGTGTATTTGTACACCAGCAACGAAATATCAGATTCAGAAATCAGGAAAAAAATCTGATTTCCTATAGCAACAAGAAAAGTAAAGTATGTAGGAATAAATCTAACCAAGGAGATAAAAGACCGGTACTCAGAAAACTACACAACACTGAAGAAAGAAATTGAGGAAGACACAAATATATGGAAGCATATACTGTGTTCATGGACTGGAAGAATTAACATCATTAGAATGCCCATACTACCCAAAGCAATTTACAGATTCAATGCAATCCCTATTAAAATACCAATGACATATTTCACAGATATAGAACAAATATTTCAAAAATTCATATGGAATCATAAATGACCCCTAATAGCTGCAGCAATTTTGAAAAAGAAGAACAAAGTAGGAGGGATCACAATACCTGTTATCAAACTAGATACAAGGCCACCGTAATTAAAACGGTCTGGTACTGGAATAAGAACAGAAACACAGTTCAATGGAACAGAACAGAGAGTCCAGAAATAAACCCACGTCTCTATAGCCAATTAACATTTGACAAAAGGGGTAGGAGAATAAAATGGGAGTAAAAATCGCCTTTTCAACAAATGGTGTTGGGAAACCTGGACAACACACACACAAAAAAAATGAAAATCAACCACCAACTTGCACCACATACAAAAATAAACTGAAGATGGATAAAAGACTTAAATATAAACCATGACACCATAAAATTCCTAGAGGAGAACACAGGCATGAAAATCTCAGTTATTCCACACAGCAATATTTTCACCAATACATCCCCTAGAGCAAGGGATATAAAGGAAAGAATAAATACATGGTACTACATCAAATTCAAAAGCTTCTGCACAGCTAAAGAAAACATCAGCAAAATGAAAAGTGAACCAACCGTATGGGAAAATATATTTGCCAATGATACTTCGACAAGGGTTTGTTCTCTAAAATATAAAAAGAACTCACATGACTCCACTCCAGGAAGACAAACAACCCAATTAAAAACTGGGCAAAGGACCTGGATGGACACTTCTCCAAGGCGGACATACTAGGGCCCACAGACACATGAAAGGATACTCAGCATCACTAGCCATCAGAGAGATGCAAATTTTTAATTTGTCATTTTATGACAATGAGATACCACTTCATGCCAGTCAGAAGGACCATCATAAACAAATCAACAAACCTGTCCATGCTGGCGAGGCTGTGGAGAAAAGGGAGCCCTAGTGCACTGTTGGTGGGAATGCAGACTGGTGCAGCCCCTGCAGAAAACAGTATGGAATTTCCTCAAAAAACTAAGAACAGAACTGCCTTTTGACCCGGCAATTCCACTGCTGTTATTATACCCTAAGAATTCTGAAACACCAATTCAAAAGAACCTATGCACCCCAATGTTTGCAGCAGCATGTTTTACAATAGCCAAGGGCTAAAAACAGCCTACATGCCCATCAGTAAATAAGTGGATCAAAAAACTGTGGTATATTTACAGAATGGAATACTATACAGCAGAAATAAAGAAGAAACTCATACCATTCTCGACGGCACGGATGGGACTGGGGAGCATTATGCTAAGTGAAATAAGCCAGGCAGTGAAAGACAAATACCATATGATCTCACCCATAAGTGGGAACGAATCAACAAAGCAAACAAGCGAGCAAAATAGAACCAGAGACGTGGACATAGAGAACAAAGCAGCACTGACCAGAGGGGTCGGTGGGGGAGAACTGGGGAAAGAAGGGGAAGAGTCATGCCAAGGAACATGCATAAAGGACCCACGGACAAAGGCAATGAGTGGGCACTGAATGTGGGAGGAGGGGGTGGGTAGGACAGGGGAAGGTAATGGGGGAAAAATGGGGACAGGTGTAATTGAACAACAATAAAAATAATTTAAAAAAGAAACTCCTACAAGTCAGCAGCAAGTAGACAAATAACCCAATTTGTTTTATATTGGCCAAAGACCTAAATAGCCATTTCCTCAAAGAAAACACAGAGAAAATAAGTGTTGAGAACGTGGAGAAATTGGAATCCTTGTGCACTATGGGTAGAAATGTGAAATGGTGTAGCCTCTATGAAGAACAGCATGGAGGTTCCTCCAAAAATTAAAACTAATACTACCATATGATCCAGCAATCCTATTTCTGGGTACTTATTAAAAAAAATAAAATCAGGGCTTTGAAGAGATATCTGAACTCACATGTTCATTGCAGCACTGTTCACGATAGCCAAGAGATGAAAACAACCTATATGTCCATCACGAATGAATAGATAAGGAATATGCAGTATAAAATATAATGGAATATTATACAGCCAGAAAAAGAAAAATCTTGTCATAGACAACAACATGAATGAACCTTGAGGGCATTATGCTAAGTGAAATAAGCCAGTCACAACAGGAGTAACACTGGGTGATATCACTTGCGGTATCTACAGTAGTCAAACTCACCAAAACAGAAACTAGAATGGTGGCTGCCAGGGGCTGTGGAAAAGGGGAAAATGAGGAGTTGCTCTTCAATGAGTATAAAGTTCAGTCATGCAAGATGACTAAGTTCTAGATATCTGTGTACAGCACTGTGCCTACAGTTAATACTGTAACGTAGACTCAATATTTTGTTAAGATGGTAGATCTCAGGTTATGAGTATTTTACTACAATAAAAAAGATGGGGAGAAAAAAGAGATATCTATATTTACTAGTATACCTTATATCCTTTAATGTCTTAAAAGAACATGAGAAGAATCGGACAGGAGCAGCAAAAGCAAAGAGCTAGAACATAAAGCCTACTTAATGACTTAACTCCTGAAATGTATAAATAAATATATTAAACAGTGTAATATGCAGGTTTTTAATGCCTCAAAGTCTTTAGAAGCTGAATGTTCACATATTTAGCATTTCACGGTATTTTTATCTTAAAGACAAGTACACAGAATAACTGTCTTGTGGTTCGTTTAAATAATTTCAGGAGTGTTGGTTCTGAAATACTCATCATGAAAGCATCATCAAATCAAATGGCCAAAGAAACCAGTATGTGAAATATATGGTAAGTTTCTCACCAGTAGGAAGGATCCACATTAAGGGTATTCCCTTTAATATGAACATTTTTTAAAAAATCAAGAGGACTTTTGTCATGGTGGCTTGGTCACTTGCTTGGATGTATCTTCTCTGCTCCAAAAACATGCATACGTGCATGCATACATAAATATGCACATATGTATACACACAAGTATGTATGTATATATCTACAACATACATATATCTTCCTGTATATGCATATATAAAAAGATAAACCTAAAGATATAGCTAGTCTAAAAAACAAGATAAACATTTCTGTGAAACAGAAAATCAAACTCGAAGTGATAACGGAGTATGAGTGTCTTCTTAGTATTTGTCTGCAATACAGTATTGCTTTGTATTTTTAAAACTTTATATAAACGGTATTATAATATATGCATTCTTTTTTGGCTACCTGTTTTATTTTTTTAAAATAGACTTTATCTTTTAGAATAGAAAAACTGAGAAGCTAGTACTCCACACCCGGTTTCCCCTATTATTAACATCTTTCTTTGGTGCACTGTTAAAATAAATGAACTAATATTGATACATTATTATTAACTAAAGTCCATAGTTTGTTCATATTTCTGTAGGTTTTTCCCCCCTAATGTCCCTTTTCTGTCCCAGGATGCCATCCTGGGCACCACAGTACACTTAGTTTTCACGTGTCCTGAAGACACCTGAATTATCCTTGGCTGTGGCAGTTAATCGGACTTTGTTTTTAATGATCTTGACAGCTTTGAGAAAGCTGATCAGGTACTTGGTAGGATGTCACACTACTGGAATTTTTCTGGTGTTTTTCTCACGGTTAGATTGGGGTTATGAATTACTAGGAGAAAGACCACAGAGGAAAAGTGCAGTTTTGATGACATCATACCAAGCATACTTACTATCAACATGACTTACGACCGTCGCTGCTGGCCTTGATCGCCTGGCTGAGGCAGTTTTAGGCTCCACTCTGTAACGCTGCTTTGCATGCTATACTTTTTAAGGGAGTCACTATAAGTAGCTCAAGAACCTTGAGGTGGAGCATCTACATAAATTATTTAGAATTCTTCAGCATGGGATATTTGTCTCCTCTCCCCCATTTATCAACTTATTCAATTGTTTTGTTTATTATCAGTATGGACTCAGATATTTATTCTATACTTTAGGGTACAGTCCAATGATAATTTACTTAGTTTGCTGTACAAAATTGTTCCAACTTTGGTTATTGCAAACTCTTTCAGTTGGCTCCTGTGCTCTTTTGACATACCTCCAATATTTTTAAGTTGTTGTTCTCCACTACAAAATGCACATGACTCATCTTGTATTACATTTCCTGCCCCCAATTCTAGAACCAGCCATCTCTAAGGAGCCCTGGTTACTTTTATGAGAGAATGGTATTAGAAACTAAGATCTGGGTGCTGAACGTGTTTGTTGCTCCTGGAGTGTCACTTCATTTAGACCGTCTCAGCTGACAGAAAAAAAATATGTTTAATACTAACCTGTGTATATACACATACTACAAATATTTCCATATGTAGCCATCCATATATTAAGTTAAACCTGAGTTCATATTGATGGCTCTAACTATAAACCATTACCACGTGGATCATTCTAATTTTCTCCCTTTGCTTATCTGTATATTCCAAGGGTGAGAAACCTGGCTCCCACCATCTACCATCCATTTACTTAATTGATCCATTTCATTTTACATGTATAAATATCAGAATTGTTAACTTGTACCCCGATGTTACACAATCGTATCAACTAGGGTAAAGTGACTATGTGCAGTTCTGTTTGCCTTTCTGTTGCTTCCATATTCCACACATTTCCAAAGATATGTAGGTTAGCACCTTTCCCCCCATGCCTTCACTGAGGTTGCTTCGTCTGTTTGTAACACAGATCTCCTTGTCAGTCTGCATTCTTTCCTGGGGTCCCCCAACCTCCTAAATGATCTTTTAATATTTGTATACATCAAGGGTCACTCTTCATGTTGTACAGTGTTATGGGTTTTGACAGATGCATGTCTCGCATTCACTATTACATTATCAGAGAGAATAATTTTATTGCCCTAAAAATCCTCTGTGCTTCATCTATTCCTCTCTCCCCCATTTACCCAAACTCTTGGTAACTACTGATCATTTACTGCTGCTACAGTTTTGTGTTTACCAAAATGTTATATAACTGAAATCACACAATATACAGTCTTTTCATATTGGCTTCACTTATTAAAATGCATTTATAGCCCCTCTATGTCTTTTTGTCGCTTGACAGCTCATTTCTTTTTATTGCTGAGTTATATTCCATTGTACAGGCTCAGGCAGAAGAATTGCTTGAGTGTAGTTGGTAGGGTATGAGAATGTCTCGCACGAGAAGGACAGCAATTTGACCATTTCACCTAAAATGTCATATGCTGTGCTCGAATGTGATATTGTTATGTTACAGAATTACATGCTTATGATTTTGTAATAAAAAGGGGACATTATTTGTGCCAGGCCCTGTATAGATGTAGCACAGGTGAATGTTTCCATTCATCTATAGAACATAATGACTGCGGGGTTTTGGCAAATAAAACCGCTGAGTTTTCCCTCACATGCTGGGTTTCGTATAAATATAGGTTTTCAAATCAATTGTGGTAAATAACTAGAATTGCAATTACGGGATTATATGGTAAAACATTAAGCTTTGTAAGAGACTGTCAAACTAGCTTTCAAAGAGATTGTATCATTTTGTATTCTCACCAGCAATGAACACGAGTTCCTGTCGGTCAGCATTCTCAATAGCATTTGGTGCTGTCAATTTCATTGTGATTTTCTTTAGACATTCTAGTAAGTGTATAATGTCATCTCATTATTGTTTTATTCTGCAGTTCCCTTATGACAAATAATGGTGAGCTCCTTTTTATATGCTTACTTGACATGCACCTAAGTCCTTTGGGAACGTGTCTGTTCTTTTGCTCATTTTTAATTGGGTAGTTCATTTTACTAGTGGTGAGTTTTAGAAGTTCTTTGTGTATCTTGGTTACAAGTCCTTTATTAGGCATGTGTTTTGAAAATATTTTCTTCCAGTCTGTGGCTTTTTGATTCTTTTAAAAGTATCTTTCATATAGCAGAAGTTTATTATTTTAATAAAGTATGATTTATTATTTTTTCTCATAAACCATGCTTTTGGTGTTGTATCTATAATTGTGTCAACAAACACAAGGCCACTTAGATTTTCTCCTGTTTTCTTCTAGAAGTTTTATGGTATTGTGCTAGGCATATGAATCTACAATCTATTTTGAGTTAATTTTTTAAAGAATGTAAAATCTGAATCTAGATTCATTTTTTTTTTTGCATGTTGATATCCAGTTGTTCAGCACAATTTGATGAAAAAGCTATCCTTTCTCCATTTAATTGCCTTTGCTCCTTTGTCAAAGATCAGTTCACTGTGTCTGTGTGAGTCTATTTCCGGAGTCTTTATTCTGCTCAATTGGTCATGTGTCTTTTTCATCTTCACTTAACTACTTAATTACAGTAAATCTTGAGGTTGAGTAGTGTCAGTCCATCAACTTTGTTGTTGTTCTTCAGTAGTGTGTTCGATATTCTGGATCTTTTATCTTCCTAGAAACTTGGAATCAGTTTGTCTATATCCACAAAATAGGCTGCTGGGACTTTGGTGGGATTGCGTGGAATCTACATATTAACATGGGAAAAACTGACACCTTAATATTATGTCGTCCAACCCATAAACACTGGACATCTCTGTATTTATTTAGATCTTCTTTAATTTTTTCAGCAGGGTTTTGAAGTTTTCTGCATATAGATCCCACACAAATTTTGTTAGATTTATATGTAAGTATTTCACTATTTTGTGGTGCTATTGTAAATAGTGTTTTTATTTCAATTTCAATTTTTCACTTCTTGGTACACAGGAAAACAACTGACTTTATTATATAAATTTTGTATCCTCCAACTTTGCTATACTCACTTATTAGTTCCACAAGCTGTTTTAGGTTGATTGTTTGGGGTTTTCCATATAGAACTACATGTCATCTATGAACAAAGACAGTTTTATATCTTCCTTTCCAATATGTGTGCTTTTTATTTCCTTTTCTTGTTTTATTTCACTATTTAGCGTTTCCAGTACAATATTTTAAGAAGTGGGGAGAGGAGATACTCTTGCCTTGTTTCCGATCAAAGGGGAAAACATCCAGTTTCTTACCATTAAGTATGATATTAGCTCTAGGGTTTGTAGATATTCTTTATCAAGTTGAGGATGTTCACCCCTTTTCTTAGCTTGATGAGAATTTTTGTCATTAATGATGCTGAATTTTGCCAAGTGCTTTTTCTACATCCATTCAGATAATATGATTTTTTCCTTTAGTCTGCTGATGTGGTGGATTATATGAACTGAGTTTGAAATGTTGAACCAGTCTTGGATATCTGTAATCAATCCCACTTGTTCATAACATAGAAATCTTTTGATACATTGTTGGATTTCATTTTCTAATATTTTGATTTTAAATAGAAATATTTCAATCAACTATTTTGGTTTTCCTAATATTTAGGATTTTTGCATCTATGATCATGAGAGAGATTGGTCATTAGTTTTTCTTTAATGTAATATCTTTATCAGGTTTTGGTATTAAGCTAAGGCTGGTTCTTATAAAATGAGTCAGAAAATATCCTCTTTGCTTCTAAAGATTGTAGAGAATGAGTATCATTTTATATCATTTCATTTTTACCCCTCAGCATATCAATTATACTTCTATTTATATATATTTTAGTGGTTAGCCAAGAGTTTGCAATATATTCAATACATTTACAACCAATCTAAGTTGACTCTCAGATAACACTATACCACTTCACAGATAGTGCAGATACATTATAATAATTACATACACTAAATACTAATTTCTCCCTCCTATACCTTATAACATTCTTGCCATTCATTTCACTTATCCATATTCTAAAATTACCTGACATACTGCTATTATTACTTTGAACAATTATCTTTTAGATCACTTAAAATAAAAAAAAAAGATTTTACCTTCAGGTATTCCTCTGTGTGCTCTTCCTTTCTTTATAGAGATCTGATTTTTTAACCTATATCATTTTCCTTCTCTCTGAAGAATTTAAAAACAAAACAAAACATTTCTTGTAAGGCAGGTTTACTGGCAACAAATTCCCTCAGTTTTGCTTGTCTAATAAAATCTTTCATTTTCCTTCACTTTTGAAGTATACTTTTGCTGAAAGCAGAATGCTAGGTAGATTTTTTTTTAATACTTTGAATATTTCATGCCACTGTCTTCTCGCTTGCATGGTTTCTGATGAGAAATTCAATACAATTCTTATCTTCATTTCTCTATAGGCAAAGTGTTGTTGTTGTTTTTTTTTCTGGCTGTTTTCAACATTTTCTGTTTTCCATTTTCTGTGTTTGAACATGATAAGCTTCGGTAGTTTTTTTTTTTGTTGTTGTTGTTTTTTGGTAGTTATCCTGCTTGGTGTTCTGCTCAGATCCTATATCAATGGTCTGGTATCTGTCACTAATTTTGGAAAATTATCGGTCATCACTGCTTCAGACATGTCTTCTGCTCCTTTCTCTCTTATCCTTCTGGTACTCCAATAATGGGTATGTTACACCTTTTGCAGTTATCACATAGTTCTTGGATATTCTGTTCATTTTTTAAAAGTCTTTTTTTCCTCTTTGCATTTCAGTTTAGGAAGTTTGTATGGACATGTCTTCAAGTTTACTGGCTCTTTCCTTGGTTGTACCAATTTACTGATGAGCCTATGAAAATCATCATTTCTATTATAGCGTTTTAAAATTTCCAGGAGCTCCTTTTGATTCTTTCTTAGAGTTTCTATTTCTCTGCTTATATTACATATCTGTTTTTGCATGTTGTGTAATATTTCTAATAGACTCTTTAGCATTTAATCAGTTAATTTAAATTCCATATATGTGATCATTCCAAAACCCGAGGTATATCTGACTTTGGTTCTGATGCTTGTTTTGTCTCTTGAGACTGTTTTTTCTTTTTAGCATGCCTTATAATTTCTTCTATGTTGAAAGCGAGACATGATGTATGATGTAATAGGAACTGAAGTCAAAAGGCTGTTAGTGTAATGTTTTATGTTACTCTGGCCCGGAGTTGGACTGTGTTCTTAATGTCTTCTCTAGCTGTATGTGTCACAGGGTTTCAATTTCCTCTAATGTCCTTGCTTTCATCTCCCGTGTTTTCTTTGGATTTCAGTAAAAACTTCTTAAATAGAGTCTGAGCCTTGCAGGCCTTTCGGCTGTAATCCCCAGTTATTACACTGAAGCCCTTTTCATGTGGAGGTAAGGTGCAGGGTAAGGGGAAACAATCTGTAATCCTATAACTAAGCCTCAGTTTTTCAGTATGTCTGTGTCCCCAGCCTGTACCCTTCAGAAGTGTTTCAGAGCTTTTTTTTTCTCTTTCTCTCTTAGATGAAACAGGAAGGCTAGCGGGGCCTGAAGTTAGATGATTTCCCTTCTCCCACACTGGAGAAGGTTTTGGTAAAGTTGTTTTACTTGTTGGATAGTCCTCTGTTAGATAGAAGCTCTGAATGTATTTCGAAAATTACTCCTTTTTTGCTCCCCATGCCAGGAACAGGTATTTTTCTTGGCTCTTCAACTTGAGAACCTAGTGGGGTTCCCGGAGGTATTTACTGACTAAGTCCAGAGGCACCATGGCTACCATATATGGTGGTTCTATGAACACTACCTGATTTACTAGTAGCCAGGAATGGATTTTATTCTCAGTTCTTCAACTTGAGAATCTGTTATGTTCAAACACTAATCTATACTCTGCCTCAAGCAATTTGTCAAAGTTACCACTTAAGTATTCCTACCAGTTTATGGCTCCTGATAAGTAGATCTGGGCTGTGATATTTGGTAATTGCCTGTCTCTCCAGATTTAGGGGTTGTCGTTTGCTCTGTGACTTTAATTCTCTGATGGGTCCAAGAAAAACTCATTGATTTTTAGTTTGTTTGGCTGTTTTTCTTGTTGTCAGACAGGAGTGACGACTTCAAAGCACTTATATGTTGGAGTTGAAACCAGAAGTCTACGGCTAGCTTTTTCATTCAACATTATGTTTGTGAGCTGCACCCACACTGTCACCTGTAGTTATATTTTATTCATTTTCTCTGCCGCATAGTATTCTATTTTATGAATATACCATGTTTTTCCTACTGATGAATATGTATGATGTTTATACATAATGTTACCATGAGTATCCTTATAACACCTCCTAATGTGCATGTGTAAGAATTCCTCTAGGATAGATACCTAGGGACAGCACTGCTGATTTATACTGTATGAGCATCTTCCATTTTGCTAGATATTGCCACAGTTCTTGAAAGTGGTTGTATTCATTTATATCCAGCCAGAAATATATTAGAGTTCTTAGTGTTCCATATGTTCACTAATACTTGGCACTGTCATGCTTTTATGCTAACATCCTGGGTGGTAAATGGTATCTCATTATAGTTTTATTTTGTATGTCTTTGATTGCTAATGAGACTTAATAAGTTAATTGGACAACCATGTTCTCTCCTCTGTGAATTGCCTATTCATATCTTCTGACCATTTTATTGGGTTGTTTGTTTTTCTTATTGAGTTGTAGAGAGGGATTTCCTTAAAATGACTCAAAAAGCACAAACCATCAAGTAAAATACTGATGATGTTATTACATTAACATGAAAGGCTTCTGCTTACTGCAAGACATCAGAAGTGATGTTAAAATGTTAAGCCACTCACTGGGAAAATATATTTGCTAGATAAGCAGAAAGGGTTTGTATTCAGAATTTAAAGATAATCTCCAGAAGTAATATGAAAAACTAAACAACCAAATACTAGGCAAAAAGGAACAGGCAATTTACAGAGGGTTCCTGAAAGGCTAATAAACATATAAATACATGCATAATTTCACTGGAAATCAGAAACATGCAAATTAAAACAGTGAGATGCCTTTCAAATATATTAGACTGGCAAAAATAAAAAGTCTAATATTACAAAGTATTGGCAAGGATGTGAAAGAGATCTCCGGAACCCTGCCCATGGAGTTGAAGGTACACATACCCTATAGACACACCAACACCATGCCTAGGTCTGTGCTCTACAAGGGATTTTCAAAACGTCTCTCAGACCAGAAGCAACAGCATCTCTTGGGAACTTGGAAATGAAAATTCTCAGCCCCTACTCCAGACTAATGAAAAACAAATCCTGGGGGCGGAGCCAAGCAATCTGTTTTAACAAGTCTATCAGGTGATTCTGGTACACCCTAACATTTGATGATCACTGCAACTTTGTCAGCTTTTTTGACTAAGATCTACAGGAAGAAATGCACTCTGGTCCACACACATCTAACGTCCCCCTTCTCTGACGTGTGTGCGCACACACATGCAAAACGAAACCTTCAAGAAACAGTAATTAATATTTATATTTTAACGATTTTGATGCTTTCTATTCTATTCTACTTCATTTCATTATAAAACTGCTGATTGTGACTTACTAATTGCATAATAATATTTGTTGCAGAATTCTGTGTAATAAAATGAAAAAAAATCTTTAGGAAAACGGATAAATGAATTATACCACATTTCTACAATGGAATACATAATTCCTTATATTATTAGAATTTAGAATTTCAAAACATGTATATTGGGTTTAAAAATCAAGTGATAGAAGGGTATGTAGGGTATGATTTCCTCTACATAGTTTTAAAACAGGTAAAATTATACGTTGTTCATGAATATTTAGCTATGTAGTAAAAATATAAAACAAAGATTATTTATAAGTTTACTTAGGTATTTGCCAATTTCTCAAGACTTAGAGGCCCTGTGCTTTCACCTTGCTCTTAACTACCAGTATCTTAAGTCATATGTCATATGAAACCAGGTGGAGCACTTGGAGCAGCCAAAGAACTTACACACATGAATGAACAATGGTGTGGGGACTGCCTGAGGGGGAGGGGGGTGCTGGGTGGAAGGGAGCAAAGGGAGAAAAACTGGGACAACTGTAATAGCATAATCAAAAAAAAAACATGATTACAAAAAAGAAAACTCACACGATAACAGCAAATCCTACTCACAACCAGGAAATCAATTATTGACTAATTCCAGAGGCACCATGGCTACCAGACATGGAGTTCTTATCAATAGTACCCGATTTATTACTAACTTAGGAAATTGGAGGTTACTTCTCCTTCAATTCAGGTCTTCTAGTAGGTATGGACTAGAGTCTATTCAAGATTTCTTTAAAATTCTAAGTGTAGCTTAGGGCCTTAGAAAACCAGAAAGAACATCATAGGAAATATACTAGTTATGCAGAGAAAGAATAGTCAAGGTCAAGGAAAAACACAATCACTAGGCCTGTGTCATAATTCTTTGGTATAATCAAAGTGAATTTAAAAGTATTACTTTAGGTAGAGGTAAATTAAAATAAAAACAACCCATGTTTGTTTGTTTGTTTTTCTTGGTTTAGCCTATACCTTGTTTGGCTCCCCTGGATTATATGAAGAAAACATAGGAATTTTTCGGATCTCTTCCTCTGACAAACGATTTCTCTGGATCTCATCTTCTGGGACAAATTCTATTGGCTGCGTCAGCTTCTTAGGCCCAGTCCAACACTGCTCAGGTGAATTATCAATAACTTTTGCCACATGGAGACTGGGACTTTTACCCTGTGCTGCCTGTTCTCCCTTGTCCTGGAGTAATGGCGGGTTCTCAGCTGTGCCACTATCTCCCATTGATGTAGCTGAGACCAGTGAGTGGGAAGCAAAGGGTTCACCTCTCATAAGTTGGAACTCTTCAAGACGTTTTTTCATTATCATCTCTTGGTAAAAACTTTCCAGGTTGTTCATGGGATCACCTTTGTTCTTCTTTTGGGGTTCATCTGGATCAAGACAAAGAGATATGGAAGTTCTACAAAGCCTACCAATAAAACCTTTAACAAATTAATAAAAATTAAATCTTGGATCTCAGGTATAGAAACTCTGCTGGGGCAGGTGTTTACAGCCAATGACAACAGCATATAGCTCTTTCATTGCAGTGCATCTCAAGCGAGGCTGGAAGTACATGGAGGCAAGTGAGGCGCCTGGGCTGCAAAATTTAAGGAGGTGCCCACTCTCAGGGTCATGCAAGTACATACACCTAACTGATAAGGACATTTGAAAAATGTAACCACTATGGCATTGTCACGCTTCACAAGATTAATAATTCCTTAATATCATGTAATACCGACTTCATACTGAAATGGCCCTGATTATCTCAAAAATATCTGTTTAAACTTGGTCGTTTAAACCAGTCTCTGGCTGTTACATCTCTGAAGCCTTATTATTTTTAAATAGTACCCCTTCTTTCCCAACCCTCCCATTGATTTTCTCTCCCCCCCATTGATATATGAGAGGAACCCAACAAATGAATGTGACTGATTGCTCTTCATGGTATTATTTAACTTGTTCCTCAATCCCTTCCATTTCTTGCAAACTGGCAGTTAAATCTTGAGCTATTCTGTATAATACAGTATCAATGGGTCACACAAATTTATTTACATTAATCTTTTAAATGTCATTTTGTCAGTTAAACTAGTCACATTTCAAATGCTCAACAGCCACCTGTGGCTAGTGGATGTCATATTGGGCCAAAAAGATAAATATCATTTATATCATTATATGAGTTGCATTGGATAGTGCTGATCTAGAGGTTTGATTAGATTTTGGGTTCCATATTTTTAGGCAAGAATCCTCCACAGATAGATGTGTACTTTCTATTACATCACAAGGTGCATAATGTTTGGCAGTCCCATTTTTGGTGATGCTGAAACTGATCAGTGAACTCAGGTGATATTATTTGGATCCCTCCATTATGAAGTTTTCCCGTTCACCTTTCACCTGATGGGTTTTACATCCATTGATGACTATTGCCTAGATCTAATAATTTATTAAGAGCTGTGAAACAGAGCTCTCCTAATTCTATTATTTCTTGGTATTTATTATCTAGAATTCTATAATAAACTTACCATCAACTTATTAGTCTCCTTATATATAGTTCATACAAGAAAGGCAGAATAAATGCTTGATTTTTCCCATTATTTACCAACTATGAGAGTAATGAGTTGGTACCTTAGAAATATCCAGTGGTGACCAATGATTATTTTTAGTATAATTGTGAGATCATGTAGTTTCATATATTTGATGTGCTTTTCAGTGGGCCAATTATCCCACTTAGGACTGTAAGAGTCCCTTCAAATTGACTCCTATATTGCTTTTCAGTTTTCTGTTATAGCGAGTTGTCCCAAGTTCACCTTGCGCATTTTGTGACTCACACCTGGAATATTTCTCCCAGGACTCCTGGGTCCTTTTAATGGGAAATAGTATTTAGAAAGCATAATGTGTTGCTAGATGTGTTCATTGCTATTGAGTTGTTATTGCTTCTAGGCATTTTCAGTGGACAAAACCAGGACATTTTTTTTAAAGAGGAAAATAAATCAGACTGGTATTTCCACTTCAAATGTAAGATTATAAGGTTTTCGCTCAAACTCCTTGATTTTAGATTAGTATCTGTTTTCACATATGCTAAAAACATTGTCTCTTAATATTAAAAAATTTATTAGCTTTTCCCTACAACATATTTACAGAATTTTAAAACGTCAATAACAATACTAATATGACTATCAACCATGAAACTACTGAATAATTTTATATTTCTTTGCAATTACCTTTGTCCTTAAAATATACCCCCTTAGGAATACAGAAACATTGCTTCAAAGTCATTTTAAATAATTGTTTCCTCTGTATTGTTATACTACCAACTTTACAGTTTCAGGTTCATCTGCTTTTGGTTGTTTATGAATTACAGGGATTGATGTTTTTTTTTCCCCTTTTTGATATTTAAATTATGCAAAACATTTACATGGGTCTAAAGTGAAAATTCTGTTATACAGCACCTTCACAGGTGTTTCACTTCCATCTCTGTCCCCTTCATCTCACTCCTTTCCTTCCCCATAAATAATAATGTTTATTAGGTTTTGGCTTTATGGTTGCATTGATTATTTTTGAAAATATAAGCAAATAGACATACACACATATGTATACATATACATATGTGTGTGTGTATATATGTCATTAATATGTCAGTAGTCACATCCCTCTCCTATCGTTTACAACTTACTTTTCTGCACCTAACACACACTTGCGATAACTCCACATTACTCTGTAGAGCCCTTCCCCTTCCTTCTGACAGCTGCCTAATGCTCGACTACATGGATGTTCCATAGTTCATTCAACTATTCCCTACTGACACACTGGTATTGTATCCAGTCATTTTTGCTGTTATAAATAATGCCCTTACAAACAACCTTGTGCATATAGGATTTTGTATTTTTCCAGTACATCTTAGAAATAGATTCCAAGAGGTGGCTTTGCCAAGACAAAGGGTGTGTGTAAGTTTTCTCTACATTGCTAAATTCCACATTGCAGAAGTTGCACTATTCTGCATTTCCGCCAGCAAGGTATAAGAATATATATATATACGCGTGGAAGGATTTCTTAAGTCCTCAAAAGCACTAACCATTAAAGAAAAATATTGACAAATTCAACTACATTAAAATTAAAAACTTCTGTTCATCAAAAATATCATAAAGAGATAGAGAAGTCTTGGGATAGGAAAAGATATTTGCTGCATAAATAACTGATAAAGAATACAACCATTAGGAAAATAGGCAAAAGATCAAAAAGGTGCCTCAAAAAAGATGTAATACACATGGCTAATAAATACATAGACAATTACTCAATGACATTAGAATTCAGAGAAATGTTAATTATGAAGAAAATACTAATAGAAAACTGCCATACTGGTGCAAAAAATTAAAAAGGAATGCCCCCCAATATCACATACCAGTGAGACTGTAAAGCAAACGAAACCCTCATACGTTGCTGGTAGGAATGCACAACCTCAGTGCAAACCACCATTACATCATTTACTAATGTTGAATTTATCCTCATAAATATGACCCATCAATTCCACTCCTACATATAAACCACAGAAAAATTTGGGTGTATGTGCACCAGGATACAATAATAAGAATGGTTAGATCAGTGGTATTTATAATAGCTTGAAACTAGAAAAAAATTCAAGTGCCTTTCTCAGAAGAATCTATATAATGAAATACAGCATTCCAGTGAAAGTGAACAAATTTCAGCTACATATGACCAAGTGGATGAATACACTAATATATACACTCAAAAATAATTTATTCAGTGACCATTATGACCCTGGCATTATTCTAGATTCTTGAGATACATCAATAAATTAAACAAAGATTTCTATCTTCATAGAGCTAGGTGAATTACTATATTAGAAGATTCTGTTAGAAGGTTATGAGTGTTTTGAAAAAAGGAAAAATACAGCAGTGTAAGGGATGATTGGAAGTGCTAAGGTGTGGTAGTATTGGTGGTTGCACTTTTGATATTGGTCTGGGTGGGTCTCATTGAGAAGGTGACATTTAAGAGAAGACTTATAGAAAGTGAAGGAGTCTACTACGCTGATATTAGAGTGAGGGCTCCAAGGCGGCAGTATGTCTCAAATTTTTAAAAAGTCTGAAATCATACAGTGTACTTCTCTGACCACAGTGGATTCACATTAGAGATTCACTACCAGAAGAAATCTGGGAAAACACAAATATTTGAAAATTAGATCACACACATCAAAATAACCCACGAGTCAAAGAACTCGCATAGGAAATTTAAAAATATTTTGAGCTAAATGAAAATGAAAATGTAAACCCAAATTTATGGATGTAGGCAAAACAGTGCTCAGAGAGAAGTTTGTATGTTTAAACGCCTGTATCAGAAAAGAATAATGGTTTCAAATCTATAACCTGAGCTTCCAACTTAGGAAACTAGAAAAAGCAAACTAAACACAATGCAAGCAGAAGGAAGACAATAATAAAGATTACGGAATAAGCCAGTATAATAGAAAACAGAAAAATAGAGAAAAATCAATGAAACCAAAAGCTGGTTCTTCAGAAATATTAACAAAATGACAAACCCTTATCTAGACTGACTGGGGAAATAAGACAGAAGACAAAAAAGACTAAAACAAAGAAATAGAGAGGAAGCATCATTACTGAACTTATAGAAATGGAAAAAAATTAAGGGGATATTATAAATAACTACAGGCTAACAAATCAGAGAGCTTAGATGAATGGACAAATTCAAAGAAAGATACAAATTACCAAAGCAGACTCAAGAAGGAAGAGAATAGGTGAATAAACCTATAATAAATAAAGAGGTTGAATTAGTAATCAACAAACTGCCCACACACACACAAAAAGTTCAGGTCCAGGTGGCTTCATTTGTGAATTCTACCAAATATTTAAAGAAATAATATTAACCCTGCACAAACACTTTCAGAAAAGAGAGGAAGAGAGAATATTTTCCAACTTATTCTAAAACGTCATTATTAGATGGAAACCAAAGCTAAACAAAGACATCAGAAGCAAAGAAAACTACAAACCAATATCCCACATGAACATAGACACAAAAATATTTAACAAAATATTAGCAAGTCTAATCCAGCAACATATAACAATTGTCACACACGTATAAGTAGGATTTATCCCAGAAATGAAATATTGGTTTACCATCTAAAATTCAATCAATATATTATATTAACAGATTAAAACCTTAAACCATGTGATCACCACAATAGGTGCAAAAAGAGCGGTAAACATAACCCAGCACTCATGACTAACTAGAAATAGAAGGAACCATCCTCAATCAGCTGCATGTGGTTGGCTGAAAATACCGGCTCCCCGGCCCAAAGGTGTTTACAGCCTAATCCCTGGGATCTGTAAAAAAACATTACAAGGAAAAAGGGAGTCTGCAGATGGGGTTAAGATACAACTCCTGAAATAGGGAGATGATCCTGCATTATGTAGATAGGCTAACTGTGATCACGACAGTCCTTATAGGAAGGAGGCAGGAGAGTCAGGGACAGAGTGGGAGATGTACTGATGGTAGTAGATGTTGGAATAATGTGAAGAAGGGGTCACGAGCTAATGAACACTGGTGGATTCCAGAAGCTGGTAAAACTTCCCCTCAAGAACACCAGAAGGAATGCAGCCCTGTGGACACCTTGATTTTAGGACTTCTGACCTTTAGTACCATAAGAGAAGAAATCTGTGTTGCTTTAAGCCATTAAGTTTATGGTAACTAGTTATAGCATCCATAGAAAGATAATATACTGCTAAAGGGTATTTAAAAATATCTAGAGCTAGGATCACAGTTAATGATTAAAAAACTGAATGTTTCCCCCTCTAAGTCTGGGGCCAAGGTAAGGATGTCTGCTTTCATCACTTTCATTCGACATTTCAACACTGTACTGAAGGTTGTAGACAATGCAAAAAGACCAAAAAACAAAAACAAAAAACAAACAAAAACAACAAAAAACACCCAAAAACTTCCATATTGCAAAGGAAAGGTAAAACTGTCTTTATTCATAGGTAACGAGATAACATGATTGTGTAGAAAATCCTATCACAATAAAATGACTAGAACTAATAAAAGAGTTTAGTCACAGAACATAAGATATATATACAATAATTAACTAAATTTCTATATACTTGTATGCAACAATCAGAAAATGAAATAAGAACAGTTATATTCACAAGAGCATAAATAAATAAAGCATTTAGAAATTAATAGAAGTGTAATATTTATAAACTGAAAACTATAAAACACTGCTGAAACAAATTATAAAAGATGTTAATAGGCATTCCATATTCATGGATTAGAATATTCAAAATTATTAAAGTCAATTTCCCCCGCAATTGAATTAGAGTCAACACAATCCTTATCAAATTCCAGCAGGCTTGCTAGGTAGAAAAATTGACAAGTCGCTTCTAAAATTTACATGGACACAAAGGACCTAAAATAACCAAAGCGATTTTGAAAAAAAGGAACAATGTTGGAGAAGATACACTATCCAGTTTCAATACTTGCTATGAAGACAAAGAGATTCAGAACATAAGGATCGGCATATAGATCAATGGAACCAAAATGAATGTCCAGAAATAAACCCTTACCTTTACAGCGTATTGATTTTCCACAAAGGTGCCAAGTCAATTCAATGGGAGAACTAACGGTCTTTGCAATAAATAGTGCTTGGACAACTGGATATCCATTTACAAAAATATGAACTTGGATCCTTTATCTCACACACCAAAATTAACTCAAAATGAATAATATATCTAACTGTAAGAACTAAAACTATAAACATTCTAGCATAAAACAAAGGATATCTTTCTGACCTTGAATTCAGCCAAAAGTTCTTAGATGTGATTCCAAAAACATGTCATAATGGAACAAACTGATAAACTGAACTTCATTAAAATTAGAAAATTTTCTGCTTTAGAAGACACCATTAAAATAAAGAGACAAGATACAGACTGGAAGAAAATATTTACAAGTCCTGTTCTATCTTATAAAGGCCTTATATTCAGAATACACAAAGAACTCTTACCACTCAATACTAAGAAAATACACAATCCAATAAAAAAAAATTGGTGACATACTTGACTAGAACATTTCATCAAAGGAAGCACAGGAATGGCTAACAAAGAAAATGAAAAAAGTATTCAAGATTATTTGTTGTTATAGAAATCCAAATTAAAATCGCAATGAGGTATCAGCACGTACCCGCTAGAAAGCCTACAATAAAAAAAAGGGAATAACAAGTGTTGACAAAAATGCAGAGAAGTAGGAATGCTCAAACATTACTCATGAGAGACTCAAATGGTATAACTAACTACATTTAGCAATTCCTCAAAACGTTATACATAAAATTACCAGATGACCCAGAAATTCCATTCACTCAAGGGAAACGAAAACATATCCACACAAAAACGTGTTCATAGCCCTGGTCAGAGCAGGCCCAAACTGGACACAATCCAAATGTCATCAAGCGGGGACGGGATAAACAAAATGTGGTATATCTATACAATGGAAAACTATTTAGTAATAAAAAACAATGACTTTCTGAATGCTAAAACATGAACAAACTTCGAACACAGTATTCTACCTGAAAAAATCCAGATTTCAAAGACCAGTTATTAGAAGATTCCATTTATATGAAATATCTAGAAAGAACACATTTATAGAGACAGAAGGCTCAGGATAGATGTAGAAGTGATTTACTGCAAATAGGTTCAAGAAAATTTTGCAGAGTAATGGAGATGACCTAAAGCTGAATTGTAATGACGACGCAAAATTCAGTAAGTAAACTAAAAAATCACCTAACTGAAAATTTGACAGCAGGTTAGTGTCATGTGTAAGTTATGTACCTTAATAAAGCTGTTTAAAAAGTAAGGAAAAAAGATTCAGTCTCACACAATGTTAGATGTAATAGAAAATAGAGAAAATACATTGAAAGACATTAAGGAATAATTAAATGAATAAAAATATATGCCATAATCACATCTGAAGACTTGAAAATTTACATTGCAAGTATGTAAACTGTCCTCAATTGATCAAATACTTGATGGAATCCTAATTGAGAGAGAGGGAGAGAGAGAGAGAAACACTTGACAAGCTAATTAAAATTTCCATGGAAAAGCAAAATGCCAAAAGTAGAAAAAACACTTTGAAGAATAAGGTAGAAGCAACTCTTCTGCTGTACGAGGTATCAAAACATTTAAAAAGCTAAACGGTGTGATACTGATTTTTCAATAGCCAAAAAAGAACAAAGGAAGAAAAGAGAAAACCTGGAAAAACATCCATGCATATATGAATATCTGATATATGACAGAGCTAGCAATACAATATCAGTGCAGGGACAACAATTTCAATATATGGTGTTGGGATAGAGGATAATCTATATAAAAATCAACTTGAATTGCACTTCGTATCATACATATAAATCAATTCCAGGTGGATTAAAGATTTAAATGTGAAAGAAAAAACATAAAGTTGTTAGAAAAAGAACAGTATCTTCCTGAGCTCACGTAGGAAAGGATTTATTAATCAAAGTACAAAAAGCACTAAGTAGAGAGGAAAAAATTAATACATTTTATTATATAAAAATGAAGAACTTTTATCCATCAAAAGGCACCATAATGGCAGTGGAATGATAGCCATACAATGGGAATAGCCATTTTCAACACCTATAACAAACATAGAAAGTATCCACAATAATAAGGAACTTGTACTAATTTATAAGAAATTAATGTAAGATTAGAGAAGAAATTTGAAGACAAAATATTTAGGACATAAAACCACACTTTCCTAGCTTCCTCTCCTCGGTAGCTATACTGAAGTTAAGTAGCAATCACTGAGCTCTGTCATATCCAAAAGTTTAGGGGCTGAGCCATTGCTTTGATATATTATGCCTAAGTGACCTCTGAATCCAGACTACATCTGGACACAGATACAAACAGACGGAAAGACATTCAGACAGGAAACAGACATTTCTGCATTTGCTAAACGGGCAAAAGAATTAAATAGCCATTCATAAAGAAGGCTATCCAAATTGATTAATAAATGTGTGAGAATATTTCCAACCTCATTAGATACCAAAAAAATGAAATTAAAACCACAATGAAACAAACAATACAGACCTGGACTCCTGAAAAATGTCAATGTCCTGAAAGACAGACAGACACACACACAGACAGGGAAACTGTTCTAAAACAAACTAAATGCAATGTGTAATCCCTAGTTGCATCCTAGGTTTAAAATTGAGAAATATAATTCCAAACTGCATATTGGATAATATTAGTGATTATATAGAAGAATGTTCTTAAGAGATATATAATGAAGTATTTAGGAGCAAAACCTGTTAATGTCTGAAATTTACTTTCAAATAGTTTAGCAATAAACAAACTACACACACACACATTCTTGTGTAGAGGAAGAGAGAGGTAAAGCAAAATGCCAACAGCTGGTAAATGTAGATGAAGGATGTGGGTGTACTATTCTCTCAATTTTTCACCATATTTGAAATTTTTCAACATAGAAGGTTGAGGAAAACAGCACTTTACTAAAGGCTAAAAAAAGTAATATAAAGGAATGCTAATTATTAACAAAGGAAAAAAGAACACAGTAAGATACAAGTAAATACCCATTGGATTGGAGTCTGACAATAGCCAGTGCACACAAGGATATGGAGCGACCTGAACGTTCACACATGGTTGGTGAGATTTTAACTTGGGAGAATCCCTTCGCAAAAGAGCTAGCATCTATTAAAGATGAAGATGTGTGTCAATTCCACTCCCAGGTATATCCCCTGAGAAACCCCTGCACATGTATCCCACAATACATGTACGAGAATGATCACAGCAGCAGGGCCAATGTTTATAGCTCACTAAATGAAAAAAAACTCCACTTATCCAACTACCAACCCAGTAGAATAGATACGTAAATGTCGGTACGTTCATATAAAGAACTATTTAAAACAATACTGAAGAGAGAACGAATGAACTATGGTTACACACCGAAGAATGGATGAATCTCACAGATACAGGTGAAGTAGAAAAGGTAGAGTCAATAGATTACACATAGTGCAATTCATTAACATAATGCTTATAAACAGGCAAAACTAAACACTGTCTAGTGCTGTCTACATGAGTGGTAACATGTAAAGAAAACAAAGAAATTATTTTCACAAGACAGGGCAGTGGTAATTTCTGGTGGGCAGGGGGTTGTGATTTCTGAAGGGCATACAGAAACTTTTGGAGTATCGGCAGTGTTTTACTTCTTGATCCAACTGAACACGTTTTACTCTTTGGCATGATCCGTTTCATTACAAAAAATACTGTACTTTTTAAAAGAATAAGAAGTGAGGAAGGGGAGATAAGCGAGTATACTGGGTTGAACAGTATACCCCAAAATTCATCTCCACTTAGAATATAACCTTATTTGGAAATAGAGTATTTACTGATACAATTAGTTAAGATAAGGTCACACTGGACTAGAGTAGGCCTTGAATCCAATACCTGTTGTTCTATTAAGACGGCCGTGTAAAGACACAGACACACGGGGGGAATGTCATGTGATGACACAAGCGAAGATTGGAGTCCTGCATTTACAAGCCAAGGATTGCCGGCAACCACTAGAAGCAAGGAGAGGGCAATGGAACAGATTCTCCCTCAGAGCCTGCAGAAGGAACAAACCTTGCCAACACCTTGATTTGTACTTCTAGCCTCCATAATTGTGAGAGAATGTCTGTTGTTTGAAGCCACCCAGTTTGTGGTACTTTGTTAAAGCAGCCCTAGGAAACTAATAGAGACTGTGTCCTGGGAAGTGGGGCGCTGCTATAACAAATATCTAAAAAATATCCACAGGAAGTGCCTTTGGAATTGGGTAATGGGTAGAGGCTCAAAGAAATTTTGAGGTGCTGACAGCAAAAGGTTGGTTGCCTTGAAGAGACTTGGTAGGGAAATATGGATGTTAATAGCAGTTCTGGTGAGCACTCAGAAGTAAAGAGGGCAGCAGAGAAAGCTTTTATCATCTCAGGGAACACATACATCATCATGAACAGAATATTGCTAGAGAGATGAACATTAAAATTGCTTTTGGTGAGGCCTTAGAAAGAAACAATGAACATGTCACTGGTCACTGGAAGCAGGGCGGTCTTTTTTTATAAAGTGGCAGAAACTTGGCTGAATTGAGTTCTGCTGTTGGATGAAAAGTATAACTTGTAAGTGATGAATGTGGATATTAGCCGAGGACATTTCCAAGAAAAGTGTGGAAGATGCAGCCTGGTTTCTCCTTGATGCTTATAATAAAATGAGAGAAGAAAGGGAAAAATTGAGAAAGGATCTGTTAAAAAAAGAAGGAAGCAGCACTTGATGATCTGGAGAATTCTCAGCCTATCTAATATCTAAGCTAATGTGCTCTGGAAACAGAGCCAGTTAGTGTGG
Organism: Mormoops blainvillei; assembly: GCA_004026545.1. NCBI lineage: Eukaryota > Metazoa > Chordata > Mammalia > Chiroptera > Mormoopidae > Mormoops > Mormoops blainvillei. Next base: position 181,854 of record PVJD01001920.1, on the reverse strand, counting down.
CTGGACAAACTTTTACTTCAGAGATTAGGAGTGTGACTCATGGATCCAACTAACCATCTCAGCAGAAGCCAGTAGAGAAAAGGCGATCCAGAAAGAAATCTGTGGAGAACACTCACATCTAGTGGTTGAATGTCATGACATACAATGAGAGAATAACAAGCCTTTTAAGAATTTTATAAAAGCAGAAAGAGTGCCATCCTGGTAAGAAAATAACAGACATGGGACAAAATGAAGGATGACTCTGAGGGCAAAGCCATGGATGCAAAAACAAGAGAGGGAGGGAAGCTGAGACGGCAAGGCTGCCGTAGAGGGCGCAGGGAGTGAGGCTGCCCCTGGGGTCGGAGGACAGAGCACTGAGCCCAGAGAATTTTTCTTAGGCCTTGAAACCTAATGGTGTTTGCCATACTGGGCTGCTAACTTGCTTTACAACAGTAAATCCCTTTATTCCTTCCCTTTTTGCCCTTTCAGAATGGGGATGCCTATCCTATGCCAGCCTCGCCACTACATTTTGGAAACAGATATCTTGTCTAGTTACACAGGTCTCTGGACAGAGAGGAATTCTGCTTAGGATGCAACATACTCAGAGCCTCATGGACACCTGATTTAGACTATTTAGATAAAGAGATTTGGGACTTTCTGAGTTGATATTTAGATGAGACTTGGGACTTACCTTTGATGCTGAAACAGGTAAGACTTTTGGAAACGTTGTGATGGGGTAAATGTAGTTTGCATATGAAATGGATATGAATTGTTGGAGTTCAAAGGGAGGATTATGCTGGGTTGAATAGCATATCCTCAAAATTCATACCCATCCAAAGCCTTCTAATGTGACTTTACAGGGTCTTTGCAGATGTAATTAGTTAATATGAGGTCACACTGGATTAGGGTGGGCCCTAAATCCAGGACCAGTGTCCTTATATTAGTGTCCAAACAGTGGCCATTTGAAGACAGAGACACTGACCCGCAAGAAGGCTGCCATGTGATGACAGAGACAGAACTGGAATGATGCATCTACAATGCCAAGGGATGCTGGCAACAATCAGAAGCCAAGAGACAAGGAATGATCTACAGCCTTCAGAGAGACCATGCCTCTGCCAACACCTTGACTTCAGACTTACAGCCACTATAAGAGGATAAATTCCTGTTGTTCTAAGCCACTAGATTCATGGTAATTTGTTATGGCAGACCTAGAACTATAATACAGTGATTATAGAAAACTCTTCCATGAAATTCTGTTGTAGAAAGAAGGAAAAACTATTGATACACACAGTATGAATGAATCCCAAAGATTGTGGTGAGTTAAAGAAGCATTACACAAAGAACACGTAGTGTATGGTTTCAGTTATCTACATTCTAAAACAGGCAACACAAACCTATACTAAAAAAAAAAAATTAATACCACTAGCTGCTTCTCGGAGGAGGGAATTACTGAGAAATATAATGAAACTTTCTGGAGTGACAAATCTTCTATGTATTGATAGGGGTTAGGTTACATTGGTGCAGCGGTGTGCTAAAGATGAGTCAATGATTTCCACATTCCCTCCCAACTCCCTGTTCAATGCTAAGATATGGGTAGCTTAAAATTTGCTATAGTGGAGTATGCAAGCCACTCAGTGGAGTATGGAAACTGGCAAATGATACAAATCAGAGCCTTCTTCTTTCTGAAGAGCTGGGTGTTACACATTTACCAACACATCACTACAAAGATGTACATATTGGTCAAAAGTCAGCAAATGAACCAGTCAAGGTTCATGCATCTCATTTCATGCAAATTTTACATCAAAGAAACATGTAAATATTTCATTCTAACTGATAATATGCATACTGAGGTATCTGGGGGAACATATATTTATGCTGGCTATTTTAAATACATCAAAATAGGAAGATAGATTCATAGAAGACTAGAAAGATATGTGATAAAGTAAAATATTAATGGTAAAATCTAGTCGGTGATATAATGGATGCTTGTGATAAAATTCTTTCTGTCTCTGTGTCTTTGAAAATTTTAATTAAAGATTGGAAGAAATCTTTTCCCAGTAGGCTATCAAAAATATTAACATAGGCACTTAATTCTATCTTTTTGAGGGTTTCACTTTTTACATTCCATTTTTAAAATCAATTGCTACTTATTATGTCATACGATGAAGAAAGAGAATCTAAATGTGTTATTTGCTCAAGTAGCTAAACGATTGAAGGGCTTTTTAAAAAATCATTTTTTAAAGATAGTTCATATGGTATGAGTATGTACACCATGGAAACTGGCAAATGCTACAAATCACGTTAAAATCCTGAAAGGAAAGAAGGAATATTGGGAATAAGTGATTGAGGTCCCTGGGGGAGAGAAGAGAAACAGGGTCCAGCACAAAGGTATAAAGATTAACCTTAGGCAGGAAAGATGTCCCCAGCACTGAGTTGAGATGAAAAAAAAAAAAAAGACAGGATACAGAAATTAGCAGAGTTAGGCAGAAAGTGGATGAAAGTTCTTGCCAATGGCAGTGTTTCCTTTGAGGTAGGAAGAAAGACTATCTGCTAAAAATAATGAAACCGTAGAACGGAAATGAATACTGAAGATCTAAAATAGTATTTGTAAAGGGGTGAAACAGAGAGCTTACTAGGGAATAGGAGAGAGACTGCTGAGGAAAGAAGGAGGCTCTAGACAATACCAGAGGTGAGAAACTTGTAGGAGCACTGACCGACAAAGCTACATGATTCTTCTCCAGTGGTGCTCAAAAGCCATCATGCAGGAATAAAGAAGGCAATTAGTTGGACTGATTCCGAGTGCGGGTATTGCTGGGTGGGTATGATTCATAGACAAGAAAGTAAGGGGAATGATTCACTGCCAAGAATATGGGTAAATAATGGATGGTAAAGTCTAAGTGAGATGTGGAAGGAAAGAAGGGAATGACATATTGGGAGAAAACAAAAAGGTCAAGGAATTAGATTTTAACAGGATTGAGGGGATGGTACAATGGGTATAAGAGAGTTGTGGTAGCCAGGATTAGAAAAAGGTTGTGGTCACAGAATAATATACTGGAATTTAAGATTTCAGATGAAGTCTATTTCTAGAGATAGTAGTATATATTGTTTTCCCATTGATTTAAGCTTAAAAAATAGGAAATGTTACTCCCCCTGAAAAAAATTATCTCAAGATATAGTAAAAGCATATTTAACAAACAAACAAACAAAACCCTTCTGAAAACACATATACAAGTGCCATGATCAGTATCACACACTTACATGTCAGAACAGAGCCATATTTAACTCTTAGCATGGCCACTTAATAACTGACCTTGAGAAAGTCACTTATCGCCTCTGAAGCTCAATTTTGCTATCTGTACAATGGGTATAGTGCTGCCGCTATCGCATAGGGCTATTGTAAGGCTTAAATAAATTAATGTGTAAAATGTTTAGCACAAGGACCACCACAAATAAGCCTTCAAAAATTCCTAGCTATTAGGACTCCTGTTTATGGGTAAGAAGAAGTAAGCACATTTTTCTCCCTCATCAAATACAGTTAAAAACCTAGAGGGAATGCATGGAGCATTCAAAGACTGAAAAGTACATAGTAGCAGGCGGAATAGATAAGAAGCCCAGAATTTGAATAACAAAGAGCCCAGGTCCAGACACTGTATAATGAAACTGCTGAAAAGTAAACAGAAAGAGTAAAAAGAGGCAGCTTAATTGGGAAAGGATAGTCTTTTCAACTAAAGGTGCCAGGACAATTGGACATCCATATGCAATGAGATTAATCTAACCTGAACCTTACACTTTACATATAATTCAGAAATTACATATAATGAACCTTACATATAATTCAGACATTAACTGAAAATGGTTCATAGACCTAAGTGCATGAGCTAAAAGTAAAAGTCTGCTAGAAAAAACACATACGAGAAAATCTTTGTGACCTTGGGTTAGAAAGTAGTATTAGTTACAGGGCCAAAAGCAGAAATCATAAAATAAATTAGAAAGTCAGGCTTCAATCAAAATCACAAACTTTCAAGCTTCAAGGGATACCATCAAGAGAGGTGACATCAATGAAAACGGCAGAATAAGGACCCCATAAAATTCTCTCCTTCATAAAAAACAATGATAGTACTAGCAAAAACTGTCAGGATGAACTTTTTTTATAACTCTGGAAATTAACTAAAGGCTTGCAGCACTCTGGGGAACATTTATTCAAGAAAAATTCAAGAACATTTATTATTGCGCTGAATCTCAATAAGAATAAGAAGTTTTGAGGCATTTTTAACATGGCCTTTCTCATCCTTTTCTCCCAGGTCTATGGGTAACCTTGAAAACAGAAGCCCCAAGTCGGAGTGAAAACGAGCACAGGGCTGACGCCCCTTCGATGCGCCATTCTCAGAGAGTCTCCATTACTTGACCTGGAAGATCCCACAGGCAACGCTGCTTTTATTTGACTTGACTCAAAGATCACCCAGGACCAATAGCCTTTTTCTCAACTTTTGTCAAAAACGATCAGAGGCAGTGGTTGAACATAACAGCTATCTGAGGCGAAGAAGCTGGGGCAAACAATAGGTTAACTAAAAAGTTGTGAAAGAAATCCTGGGGAATTAAATGTCCTTAGGGATCTCTGAAAAGCTCCATCATCACTCCTAGGAAACAAGAAGGTCACAAGTGCATAATAAGGCTGTTCACATGCCCAGAGATTTGTAAGTGCTCAGGAAAGACCCGAGAAAGCCCTCAACTCTCACCTCTGAGTCTCTGAGCAAACAGGAAGTGAAGGCTAAGATGAAATTGTAAACTGGCTGACTGCTGAGGATATACTCAGCTTGCACACAAAATCCCTTGGTACTTGGGAGATCCTTCAGTAGTGGGAAAAGTGTTCTAGACATAATTAAAACATTGTGTTAAGTTAAAGGAGGACATGATTCCATTTATATAAAATGTCCATGATAGGCAAATCCATAAGAACCAATACTAGATTAGGGGTTGCCTGGGCTGTCAGAGGAAACGAGGACTGAGAACAATCCTTGAGGTGATGGAAATGTTCTAAAACTGGACTGTGGTGATGGCTGACCAACTCTTTAAATTTACTACAAGTCATTGAATTGTACCTTTAAAATGAGTGATGAACTTTATACCATGTATATGATAATTCAATAAAGTGAAAAAAATGACCCAACTACATTCTATAAGAAACTTACGTTTATAAAATACAAAACAAACTTGCAAATACAGTAATACAGAGAGGACAAAAGTAAAATGGAAAGTAACTGAGAATGTTGAAGTAAGGTGTCCGAAAATCTGCTTCTCCAGAAAAGCAAAAGAAGAAAATTTTACTGCTTGCAATAGCATGGATGGACCTGGAAAGCATTATGCTAAGGAAAATAAGCCAGTCAGAGAAAGACAAATACCATATGATTTCACTTGTACGTGGAATCTAATGAACAAACTGAACTAACAAACAAAACAGAGACAGACTCATAGATGGAGAACAGATGACAGCTAGTGGTGGGGGAAGGTAGGGGGTGGGAGGACTGAGCAAATAGGAAAAAAAGACGCACGGACATGAACAGCAGCCTGCTGATAGCTGAGGAGAGGGAGGCATGAGGGGACTAAATGGTATTGGAAAAAAATAATAAAGATTATATATTTAAAAATTATTTTAAAAAACTTGCAAAAACTGTCAAAATCAAACTTTTGGTAAATCTGGAAATTAAGTAAATGCTTGCAACAATATGAGGAACACTTATTCAAGAAAAACAGCTGAGTCTCAGTAAGAATAGGAATATCTGTCGCATTTCAACTTTCCATAACCCCATTCCACTCTCTCCAGCTTTGCAGTAGCCTTGTAAACTAGTAATTCACAACTAGGGCAGTTGTAAAACAAAACAAACCAAAACAAAACAGCAGACTAACCAGTAGTAGAGGAAGCAGAGCAGTTCTGGAGCTCCCCAAAGCCCCATCCTAAGACAACTGTCACTGTTCCACCTGCCTAGCACTTTAATGAAAAGCTATATTCTGAGGGCTTGTTTTTGACTTGGTTCATATCTCACCCTGTTTTACTATCCCATCCCTAGGGCATTTGTCAAAACCAATCAGTGGGGATTGTTTAATACTGCAGCTGCTTGGGATGGCATTACCAGTTGGGTGCTAACAACAGTCTAGTAAAATAAAAAACATTTGAAAAGAAAGATTGCGGGGGGGTGGATCTGGCAAGATGGCAGCAAAGTAGGAGAATATATAGTGCACTGCCTCCCAGACCAGGCTGGAAAGAAAATTAGGACAATAACCCGGGTTAAGCCGCAGGCTACCTGAGAAAAAGGCGTCTAACCAAAGACGGCCAAATGACCACCCCTAGACTGGTAGGAAGGGGAGGAACATCTTAAAGGAGCAGGCCCCGCACACACGGGTGGAGTGTCCACGCGGCGTGTCAGCAGCCCAAGGTGGCATTGCGGCTGTGAGACCTTCCCCTTGACAGGACCGAGGCCAGGACCATTGACCAGGCTCCCAAGCACCGAGGGCCGGTGCCTGCGACTGGCCCACCAGGCCCAGCATCCAGCAGTGAAAGGCCACAGGGGCTCTCTCTGCTGGGAGAGACGAAAGCCACTGCAGACAAACCCACCATCTTTTTTTTTTCCTTAAAGGGGCAAAGCACCAGTTTTGTGTTTGCAGCTATTCACCTTGCACCCCAGTGAAGGAAGGGTGGCACAGACTGGAGTCCAGTGAGGAGAGGCTGGAGTGGGAGGCACTGGGGAGAGACTAAGAGGAACAGCAGTAGGATTTTCCGGGTTGGGATATACCTGGGCTCCACAGCAGCCATCTTTCTTAAAAAGGGTTAGCCCCTCTCAGGGGAAAAGCAATTACTTTATCCTGTGGGATATGCTTTCCTCACCCTCCAGAAATCCGCTCGCCACAACCTCTGAAGTCCTGTTCGCTTCACTCAGCAATCTGTTCAGTTTTGCTCTATCTTGGTGTATTGTTTAGTCTGTTTGGTTTTTAACTTTTCTTTTCTCCCGTCCAGCACCATAACACTTGCTGAGGAGACAGCAACATAAATGGAGTCAGCGGTGGTCAGAGACTGGCTATAGGGTGCAGCCAATCCACACACTATCCTGGGAAACAGACTGGTGTTTCCCACTCACAAGAGAGCCAAAGAAACGCCCTCCTGGCATCCAGCAGATGGAAAATCTGGGCTCTGGAGGCCTACTAAGGGTCCTGCCCTGCCAAGTACAGGCAAATAATCCCAGACAGACTCAGATTAGTGGCTTCCGAGAGGAGGAACACATCTACCACCTTCCCTGAGGTCCGAAAGGCGCCTGCCATGGGAGGTCCAGGAGCCACAGCCCCGTTTCCTCCAGCAGCCCTCTCAGAAACAGTCAGGTCTGCGACTAGTCTAAGACTGACAGCTGGCCAGCAGGCAGGGGCAGGCAGAGGCGGATCCTGCAGTGACTTCGGACGTTTGCTGACATACACATGGACCCGGTGCTAATAAAAGCCAGCTTTGCAGAGCAGCTTGGCCCACCCTGGAAGCAGCCAAGCCCAGACGAATCAGCCACAAACTGTGGATTGCTTGAGCTTCAAAAGGCTGCCTAGGGCCAGACATGGACAGCACCTGGCACTGGCTTACACCAGACTCAGATGGTATGGTGTCCAAAGGGGGAAACCAGAGGCAAGCACTAAACTCTACTGAGACAGATCCACTGGGTTCTTTTTACACTGTTTTTGCTATTTTTTTATTTTCCATGCCCTTTTTATTTTTTCTTATCTATTACTTTTCTTTTATTTTTGGTGCTGCAACTGTTATTTCATATCTCCTATTTTCCTCTTAACTTTGATTACTCCATTGCTCCCTTCTTCTCTCCTTCTATTATTTTTGTTACTTTTTCTGTGTTCCTTGTCCCCATTTTACTCTTTCAATTCACTACTAGCTATTGTTCTCCTCACCTTTCTCCTCTCATAATCACTTTTCTTTCCTTTGGTCCTCTCATTTGTTTTTTCCATTTCCCCTTTCTCTACTATTCCATTTCGCATTCCACTTTTATTATTCTTGGATCTCTTGTCACTGATATTGCTGTTGTGGTTGGGGCACTGGGCTTGTTTTGGTGGTGTTTTTGTGCTGTTTTGCTCTGTTCGGCCAGCACCTACAGAACAGCGTACAACATTTAGTGGGCATTGAGCCTCTTAGCCAGCTGGAGGGCAGTTCCCACCAATGAATGGGACAGTAACAATCAGGACCCAAATACAACAGGAGAGTCCACATAACCCACACAGAGGACGTTCCTAGAGCGTCCATATTAGGACAGCAAGGAGTCCGCACCATTGTGTCCCAGAGGACTCCTGACACATAAAGCAACCCTACAAGACAGAGAGAGTCAAAGCAGACCAATCTAATACACAGAAATAAAACAAAGAGACAACTACAATAGGGAGACAAAGAAACAACCTCCAAGAGAAATAAAAGGAGCGATCTCCAGAAAAGAGCTAAATGAAATTGAGATAAGCAATTTATCAGATATAGAGTTCAAAGTAATGGTTATAAGGGTGCTCAAGGAACTTAGAGCTACAAGAAACTTAGTAGGAACTACATCAACATAAAAAAAGGACATAGAAAACTTGAAGAAAAATCAGTTGGAAACTTGAAGAAAAACCAGTTGGAAACGAAGAATGCGATATCCGAAATGAATACACTAGAAGGAATTAAAAGCAGGCTAGACAAAGCAGAGAACTGAATGGGTAAGCTGGAATACAAGGTAGAAAAAAACACCAGGCCGGATCAACGAAAAGAAAAAGACTCAAGAAGAACAAGAATATTTAAGACAGCTTTGGGATAACCTGAAACATAAAAATATTTGCATTACAGGGATACCAGAGGAGAAGAAAGGGAGCCATGGATACAAAACCTGTTTGAAGATGGGAGAAAACTTCTCAAATTTGGTGAGAGAGAGAGAGTAATACAGGCTCAGGAAGCACAGAGAGTCCCAATAAAGGTGAACTGAAAGAGACCCACACCAAGACACATCAAAATTGAAATGACAAAATTTACAGACAAAGAGAGAATCTTAAAGGCAGCAAGAAAGAGCAAGCTAGTTACCTACAAAGGAGCTCTGACAAGGCTATCAGCTGATTTCTTAACACAAAACTACAGGCCAGAAGGGACTGGCCTGAAATATTCCAAGTGATGAAAAGCAAGGACCTGCAACCAAGACTACTCTATCCAGCAAGGCTCTCACTTAAAATGGAAGGTGGAAAAAAGCATTCCCCTGAAATAAAAAATAAAAAACAACAACAACAAAGGCTAAAGGAATACATTTCCACAAAGCCCGCATTGCAAGAGATGCTAAAGGGACTGCTTTAAGAAGAAGAAAATGGGGGGGGGGAGGCACAGGTAAAAAGGGCAAAAAGGGCAATGAATAATCATCTATCAATAATAACCTTAAATGTAAATGGATTAAATGCTCTAATCAAAACATATAGGGGAGCTGAATGCAGAAGAAAACATGACCTGCAAATATGCTGCCTACAAGAGGCCCACGTCAGAACAAAAGATTTACAAAGGCTGAAAGTGAAGGGATGGAAAAAATATACCATGCAAATGAACATTAAAAAAGAAGCTGAGCTAGCAATACTTGTATCAGACAAAACAGACCTCAAAACTAAGGACATAACAAGAGACAAAGAAGGTCACTACATAATACTTAAGGGAGCAGTCCAAGAAAAGGACATAACACTTATAAACATATATGCACCCAATATAGGAGCACGTAAATATATAAATAAAGAAAATCTTGGAGAGCTTTAAGAAAGAGATTGACAGCAGAACAGTCATTGAAGGGGATTTTAACACCCCACAGTCAACAACGGACAGATCTTCCACACTAAATATCAACAAGGATATTGTGAAATTGAATGACGCTCTAGATCAAACAGACTTAACTATTAACAGAACATTTCACCCCAAAGAAGCAAAATATACATTGTTATCAAACCCATAAGGATCCTTTTCAAAGACACACAACATCGTAGGACACAAAATGAGCCTTTACAAGTTCAAGGAAACTGAAATCATGTCAAATATATCAGAATGGCTTGAAACTAGAATCGATCTGAAGAAAAAAACTCAAAACACTTCAAACACATGGAGGCTGAATAACATGTTATTAAATAACTGATGGGTTAACGATGAGATCAAGGAGGAAATCAAAAAGTACCTGGAAACAAATGAAAATGAAGACCCAACACCCAAAAGCCTATGTGACACATTAAAAGTAGTCCTGAGGGGAAGTTCAGAGCAATACAGCCCTATCTAAAAAAGAAGATAGAAAAATCTCAAATAAAGAACCTAACCCTATATCTAAGGGAACAAGAGGAATGACACCAACCAAACGCAGAGTGAGTAGAAGGAAGAATGAAAATCAGAGCAGAATTAAATGACAGAGAGTCTACAAAATAATTAAAAAACTCAATGAACCCAGAAGCTGGTTCTTTGAAAAGATAAACAAAATGGAGAAACCATAACCAGACTCACTGAGGAAACAAAGAGGGCACAAATAAATAAATCTGAAATAAAAGCAGAGAAGTAACAAACAATATCACAGAAATAAAAAAGATTGTAAAAAATTACTATGAACAACTATATGCCAAGAAACTGGACTACCTGAGAGAAATGGATGAATTTCTGGAAACATACAATTTTCCAAAACTGAATCAGGAAGAAGCAGGAAACCTGAATAGACTGATAATAACAAGCTAAATTAAAGTAGTAATCAAAAAACTCCCAGCACACAAAAGCCCTGGACCAGATAGCTTCACAGGCGAATTTTACGAAACATCAAATGAAGAAGTAACCCTTGTCCTTCTCAAACTATTCCAAAAAATTCAAGAAGAGGGAAGACTCCCAAACACTTTTTATGAAGCCAGTATCATCCTAATCCTGAAACCAGATAAAGATACAACAAAGACAGAAAATTACAGGCCAATATCTCTGATGAACATGGACACTAAAATCCTCAACAAAAACTGGCAAACTAGATCCAGCAATACATTAAAAAGATCATGCACCATGATCAAGTGGGAATTGTTCCAGGAATTCAAGAAAGGTACGGTATTTGCAAATCAATAAATGTGATACATTAAATAAACAAAATGAAATACAGATATCATGTGACTATATCAAAAGATTCAGAAAAAGCATTTGATAAAATCCAGCACCCATTTCTGATAAAAAAAAAAAAACAACACTCAGTAAAGTGGAAATACAGGGGCATACCTCAACGTAATAATGGTCATATACGAAAAACCTACTGCCAACATCATACTCAACGGGCAAAAACTAAAAGCTTCTCCCTTAAGATCAGGAACAAGACAAGGCTGTTCTCTTATTCTACATAGTACTACAAGTCCTAGTCATGGTAATCAAATTGGAAAGGATGAAGTAAAACTAAAGAAAATAATTATGCACAGATGACATGATAGCATATACAGAAAACCCTACAAGCTCCACCAGAAAAACTACCTGACCAAGTAAGTTAATTCGGCAAAGTAGCGGGATACAAATATTCAGAAACTGATGGCATTTTTGTACACCAACAATGGACTATCACAAAGATAAACTGAAAAAAAGATGTGATTTACTATTGCAATGAAAAAAAATGAAATAAAGTACCTAGGAAGAAACTAAACCAAGGAGGTAAAAAACCTATACTCAGAAAATGATAGAATACTGAAGACAGGAACTGAGGAAGATACAAATAAATGGGAGCATATACCCTGTTCATGGATTGGAAAGTTGACATCATTACAATGTCCATACCACCCAGAGTAATCTATAGATTTGACACTATTACCATTAAAATGCCAATGACACATTTCAAATATCTGTAACAAATATTCCAAAAACATATACAGAACCAAAAAGATAGCCTCAGAAATCTTGAGAAAGAACAATGTTGGAGGGGTCGCAACACCTGATATCAAACTATACTACAAGGCCATCTGTGATGAAAACAGTCTTGTACTGGCACAAGAACAAACACATCAATAGATGAAAAAGAACAGAGAGCCCAGAAATAAACCCATGTCTTTACTGCCAATTATATTTGACAAAGGGGGCACAAGATTACAGTGGAGTAACGGCAGTCCATTCAATAAATGGAGTTGTACGTGCAACTGCACATGTAGGTGAAAAAAAATAAAACTACACTACAAAATTACACTATACACAAGAATAAACTCAAATTGGATAAAAGACTTAAAAATAAGTTGTGATACCATAAAAGTCCTACAGGAAAATATGGGCAATAATATTTCAGATATCTCACATAGCAATATTTTTGCTGCTATATCTCCTATGGCAAGGGAAATAAAGGAAAAAATAAACAAATGGGACTATATCAAATTTAAAAGCTTCTGCACAGCTAAAGAGACCAGCATAAAAATGAAAAGGGAACTGACCATATGAGAGAACATATTTGCAATGATACATTGGACAAGGGTTTATTTAATCTCTGAAATATTTAAAGAACCCATACAACTCAACACAGAAAGACAAACAAGTCAAATAAAAAAAATGCGCAAAGGGCCTGAACAGACACTTCTCTAAGGAGGACATACAGGAGGCCCATAGGTATATAAAAAGATGTTCAGCATTACTAGCCATCAGAGACGCAAATTAAAACCACAGTGAGATATCACCTCACAACTGTCAAAATGGCTATCATTAATAAATCAACAAACAACAAGTGCTGGTGAGGCTGTGGAGAAAAAGGAATCCTGGTACATTGTTCGTGGGAATGCAGACTCGTGCAGCCACTGTGGAAGCCACTATGGAATTTCCTCAAAAAATTAAAGATGGGACTGCCTTTTGACCTACTGATTCTGCCGCTGGGATTATACCCTAAGAACCCCAAAACACTAATTCAAAAAAACTTAACATCATCAATTCAAATAAAAACGTAACCCTGCATCTACAAGAACTAGAGGGACAACAACGAAAAAAGCCCAAAGTGAGTATGAGGAGGGAAATATATCAGAGCAGAATTAAATGATTTAGAGACCAAAAGAACAATTCAAACGAGTAATGAACCCGGGAGCTAGTTCTATGAAAATATAAACAAAACTGACAAACCTTTAACCAGACTTACCAAGAAAAAAAGAGTGATGACCCAAATAAATAAAGTCAGAAACAAGAAGAGAAATTACAACCGATATCACAGAAATACAAAGGATCCTAAGAAACTACTATGAACAATAACATACCAAGAAATTTGAAGCGCTGGGCGAATGGACAAATTTCTAGAAACATATAATCCTCCCAAATGGTGCCAAGAAGAAGGAAAAAGCCTGAATAGACCAAAAATAGCTAGTGAAATTGAAGCGGTAATAAAAAAACTCCCAGCACACAAAAGCCCTGGACTAGATGGCTTCACAAGAGAATTTTACCAAACACTTAGGGAAGAGCTAACCCTGATCCTTCTCAAACTATGCCAAAAATAAATAAATAAATAAATAAATAAATAAATAAATAAATAAGAGGGAAGATTCCTAACTCTTTTATTAGGCCAGTATTATCCTAATCCCAAAAATAGATAAGGACATGACAAAGACAGAAAACTACAGGCCAATATAACTGATGAACGTAGATGCTGAAATTATCAACAAAATTCGGCAAACGAGATCCAACAATACACTAAAAAATTTATACACCATGAGCAAGTGGGATTCATCCCAGGAATGCAAGGATGGTACAAAACATGCAAATGAATAAATGTATCAGTAAATAAACAATATAAAAGACAAAAACCACATGATCATATCAATAGATGCTGAAAAAGCATTTGATAAAATACAGCACCCATTTATGACAGAAACACTCAGCAAAGTGGGAGTGGAGGGAGCATACCTCAGCATAGTAAAAGCCATATACAAGAAACCTACAGCCAACATCATACTCAATGGGCAAAAACTAAAAGCTTCCCCCCTAAAAACAGGTACAAGGCAATGTTGTCCACTTTCACTGCTTTTATTCAACATAGTATTGGAATTTCTAGCCACAGCAACCAGACAGGAAAAATAAATAAAAGGCATCCAAATTGGAAAGGAGGAAGTAAAACTGTCACTGTTTGCAGATGACATGATAGTGTACCTAGAAAACCCTATAGACTCCACCAAAAAACTAGTCAACCTAATAAATGAATTTGGCAAAATGGTGGAATACAAAGTCAAAACTCAAAAATCAAAGCCATATTTGTATACTAAAAATGAAATATCACAAACAGAAATTAGTAAAAAAAATCCCATATACTATAGCAACAAGAAAAATAAAGTAATTGGAATAAACTTAACCAAGGAAGTAAAAGACCTGTACTTAGATAATTAAAAAACACTGAAGAAAGAAATTAAGGAAGACACAACAAATGGAAGCAAATACTGTCTTCATGGATTGGAAGAACTTAACATCATTAAAATGTCCATACAACCCAAAGTAATCTATAGATTGAGTGTGAGCCCTAGTTAAATACCACTGACATATTTCACAGATATAGAACAAATAGTTGAAAAATTTATATGGAACCATAAACGAACCCGAATAGCTGCAGCAATTTTGAGAAAGAAGGACAATGTCTGAGGGATCACAATACCCGATATTAAAGTATACTGCAAGGCCACTGTAATCAAAACAGTCTGGTACTGGCATAAGAACAGACACATAGATTAACGTAACAGAATAGTGAGCCCAGAAATAAACCCATGTCTTTATGGTCAACTGATATCCGACAACAGGGGTAGAAGCATACAATGGAGTAAAAATAGCCTCTTCAACAAATGGTGTTGGGAGATCTGGACAGCTACATGCAAAAAATGAAACTCGACCACCAATTTATGCCATACATAACAATTAACTCAAGATGGATGAAAGACTTACATATATGTCATGACACTGTAAAAGTGCTAGAGGAGAACATAGGCAGGAAAACCTGAGATATTCCATGCAGTAATATTTTCACTGATATGGGAAAGGGACATAAAGGAAAGAATAAACACACGGGACTTCATCAAAATAAAAAGCTTCACACAGCTAAAGAAAACATCAGCAAAATGAAAAGGGAACCAACCGTATGGGAAAATATATTTGCCAATGATACATCAGACAGGGGTTTGATCTCCAAAATATAGAAAGAACTCATACGACTCCACTCCAGGAAGACAAACAACCCAATTAAGAAATGGGCAAAGGACTTGAACAGGCACTTCTCCACAGAGGACATACACAGGGTGTGTAGATTCCACCAAAAAAATAATCAACCTAATAAATGAATTTGGCAAAATGGTGGAATACAAAGTCAATACTCAGAAATCGAAGCCATATTTATATACTAAAAATGAAATATCACAAACAGAAATTAGGAAAAAATCCCCTAGACTATAGCAACAATAAAAATCAACTATTTTTTCACTTTAAGGATGCTAAGCATCACTAGCTATCAGAGAGATGCAAATTAAAACCACAATGAGATACCGCTTCACACCAGTCAAATAGCCATCATTAACAAATCAACAAAAACATGTGCTGGTGAGGTTGTGGAGAAAAGAGAACTCTAGTACATTGATGGTGGGAATGCAGACTGGTGCACACACCGTGGAAAAGAGTATGGAATTTCCACAAAAAACTAAAAATGGAACTGCCTTTTGACCCAGTGATCCCACTGCTGGGCTGATATTCCAAGATCCTAAAACACCAATTCAAAAGAACCTATGGACTCCAATGTTCATTGCAGCACTATTTACAGTAGCCAAGGGCTGGGAACAGACTAAATGCCCAACACTAAATGAGTGGATCCAAAAACTATGGGACATTTACACAATGGAATACCACACAGCAGAAAGAAAGAAAGAGCTACTACACTTCGTGACAGCATGGATGGAACTGGAGAGCATTATGCTAAGTGAAATAAGTCAGGCGGTGAAAGACAGACACCATATGATCTCACCTATATGTGGATCCTAATCAACAAAACAAACTAGCAAGCAAAATATAACCAGAGACATGGAAATAAAGAACAAAATGAAAATAACCAGAGGGGTTGAGGGAGGGGAATAATGGGGAAAAGAAGGTGAAGGGTCATCAAGGAACATGTATAGAGGACTCATGGACAAAGTGAAAGGGGGGTGGGACTGAGGGTGGGAGGTGGTCGTGGGTGGGGCAGGGTAAATGGTGGTGGGAAAATGGAGACAACTTACTTGAACAACAACTTTAAAACGAGATGTTTGGTAGATGGCTTAAAAAAAAAAGAAATCTCAGGAGGAGGAAAGGAAGGCACATGAAGAATATTTGAAAAAATAATGGCTGAAAGCTTCCCCAAATTGATGAAAAACGTTAATCTACACATCACAGAGCCTTTACAGACCCCGAGTAATATAAACTCAAAGAGATCTATTTGGAGTCTGTCCAAAGAAAGACTTAGACATGTAGTCAAATTATCAAAAGAGAAAGATGAAGAATGAATCTTAAAAGCAGCAAGAGAGAAGGGACTCATCATGGACAAGGGGTCCTAAGATTAACTTCTCAATAGAAACTACAGGGGCCGAAAGGCAGCGAGATGACATATTTGATGTGATGAAAGAAACAGACAACCAATCAAAAACTCAATGTCCAGCAAAAATTAAAAAATGTATATAGATAGATACATGGTATAGATATAGATACATAGATACACACTAAAGGGCAAATTAAAACATTCCAATATAAACACAAAGTGAGAGATGTGATTACTAAAAGGCCTGATCTATGTGAAAACCTATGGGGAGTTCTACAGGCTGAAATTGAAGGACACTATACAGTATCTCCAATCCACAGAAAGAAAGAACATTACTAAAGTTGACTACACAGGTAAACGTAAAAACAGCATAAATGTTTTTGTCTTCCCAACTCTTTTTCTTGTCCTATCTGACTTATAAGATAAAGGCATAAAGCAATAACTATAATACTGTTGATGAGCTTAAAATCTATAAAGAGGTAATTTGTGTGACAATGATAGTACTGGGTTGGCCAAAAAGTCCATTTGGTTTTTTCCATAACATGGCTCTCGTAGCACTTGACTGTCTTAACTTCATTCGAAACAATTTTGTTAGATTGTATTTGACAGCTGTTATATCAGTGTGCACTTAAAAACTTATCAAAATTGGTGAATTTTTGGGTAGCCATTTTAATATTGAAGGTGGAAAAAAATACTTTTTGCCAAACTTTTTGGCATATTATGCTTTATTATTTCAAGGAAGGTAATAACACAACTGAAACGCAAAAAAAGATTTGTGCAGTGTATGGAGAAGGTGCTGTGACTGATAGAATGTGTCAAAGTGGTTTGTGAAGTTTTATGCTAGAGATTTTTCGCTGGAAGATGCTTCACAGTCAGGTAGACCAGTTGAAGTTGATATCAATCAAATCAAAACACTGAGATCAAATGTTATACCATGCAGGAGATGACCCACATACTCAAAATATCCAAATCAATAAAGTTATTGGTGAAAATGTGTCTTATTTTATAGAAAAAACCATGCGGACTTTTTGGCCAACCCGGTACAAAGGAGGAAGAAGAAAACAGGCCTAAATAGAAACAAAGTTTTTGAATTTTATTGAAATTACATTGGTATTAATAAAAACTAACTTGTTTAAGCTCAGATGTTAATTATAATCCCCAGGGCAACTACTAAAAGAATAATTTTAAAAATAGTAAAGGAACCAACACGTTAATTAAAATGATATACTGGAAAAAACCATTTAACATTAAGGAATAAATGGAGTAAGAGAGGAACAAAAAATATGTAAGACATATATACACAAAAATATCAAAATGCCAGATTTTGTAAAGACTACTTTACCAACTGACTTCAATTAAATGCATTAAATATAAATGAACTAAACATTCTCCTGAATTGGAGAATGGATTAAAAAGAAAACATGATCTAACTATTTGCTGTCTACAATTTAGATACTTTAAAAAGGTTGAAAGTAAAAAGACAGAAAAAAGATATTCAATGAAAAAAAGAAGCAAAGTAGAGCAGGGTATAAGAATTTTGAGCCTTCTTTCTTTCTGCCTTGGTAAGCCTAGCTAAGGGATTCTGAACTTTGTTGCTCTTTCAAAAGAACCAACTTTCGGTTTCTTGATTTTCTGTATATTTTCAATTCTCTATTCCATTTATTTTGGCTCTGTCTTTATTATTTCCTTCCATCAGCTTTACTTGGGTTTAGTTTGCTCTTCTTTTTGTGGTTTCTTTTTTTTTTTTTCACTGAGACTTTATTTTCTTAGAGCAGTTAAAGGTTCACGGCAAAATTGAAGGGAAGGTATGGAAATTTCCCACACAGTCCCCTGTCCCCACACATGCGCAGCCTCCTCCACCATCAGTATTTCCTACCAGAGGGGGTACATTTGTTACAACAATGAACCTACATTGACACATTTTAATTACGCAGTCTATAACTTACATTACAGTTCACTCTTGGTGTTGAAAGTTTTAGGGGGTTGAACAAATTTTTACAGTTTCTCAAAGGAGAAGTTTTGGTTATTAATTTGAGATCTTTCTTTACTAATATGTGAATTTGCACCTTTAATATCCCCTTAAATATTGCTTTTTCTACATTTCGTAAGCTATGATATGCTGGGGTTGTTTATTCACCTCAAAGTATTTTCTAATTTCCTCTGTGACTTGTTTTTGATTCACTGGTTATTCAGTAGAGAGTTATTTAATTTCCACATATTTGTAAATTTCTCAATGTCCTTCTATTACTGATTTCTAATTTTATTCTACTGTGAATAAAAGTGGTAAGAGTGGACATCCTTGTCTTATTCCTGATATTGGGGAATTTTTTTCAACCTTTCACCATTAATTATGATGCTCATTATTAACACAGATATATGACCAATTGATTTCTAACTAAAATGCAAAGGCAAGTAAATGGAGAAAGGATGCTCTTTTTAACAATTAGTGCTGGAACAAATAGACATTCACAGGAAAAGTGAACCTCAGCCTAAGCCTCATACCTTACATAAACATAAAGTCAAAATGGATCACAGATCTAAATGTAAAATATACAACTATAAAACTGTTAGAAGAAGACAAAGGAAAAATTTTTTTTCCCTAATCTGGTGTTAGACAAAGGGCTCTTAGACATGAAAAAACAAAAACAAATCGTGATCCATGAAAGAAAAAATTGAGAAACTGGATTGTATCAAAGTTTAAAACATTTGCTCTGAGGCAAAGAATCTGTACATTGAAAACTACAAAATTTTGCTGAAAGAAAAAGACACGAATAAATGCAAAGACATCCCATGTCCATGGATTGAAAGCTTAATATTAAGATGTTAATACTACCCAGAATGATCTCCAGGTTCAATACACTCTCTATCAAAATCCCAATGACAATTTTTACAGAAATAGGAAAAGCCATCCAAAAATTCATATGTTATTTCAAGGGACCAGGAAGAGAGAAAACAATCTTGAAAAAGAAGAAGAAAGTTGAAGGTCTTACACTCACTGATTTTGAAACTTACTACAAATCTATAGTAATTAAAAGAGTGTGGCACTGGCATAATGACAGACATACACGACTATACCAATGAAATAGAATGGAGAGCCTCTTACACTAACGGCCAAATGAATCTCAGAGAGGATGCTAAGTCCTTTGAATAGGGAAGGACAGTCTTTTCAACAAGTAGTATTGGAAAAACTAAATACCAACATTTAAAAAATGAACTTGGAGCCTTATATCATACACAAAAAGTAACTCAAAATGGACTAAAAACCTAAATGTAAGAGCTAAAACTATAAAACTCTCAGAAAAGAATATAGGAGAAAAGTTTTATGACATTAGATTTGGTAGTGATTTATTGGACATGACAGCAAAATCGCCAGTAGCAAAAGAAAAAAATTGAGGAACTGGACTTCATCAAAAATAAAAACTTTTGTGCACCAAAGGACACTATCAAGAGAGTGAGAAGGCAACCCAAAGAATGTGAGAAAATACTGGCAAATCGTGTATCTGATAAGGGATCGATGTCCAGAATATATAAAGAATTCCTACAACCCAAATAACCCATTTAAAAAATAGCAAAGGGCTTAAAGAGAGATTTCTCCAAAGATATACAAGTGGCCAAAAACCACACAAAAAGATGCTCAACATCACTAGTCATTAGGGAAATACAAATCAAAACTACAAGGAGATACCACGTCACACCTATTAGAATGGCTATTATAGAAAAATAATAGAAGAAAATAAGTGAACTTCCAGCCAGGATGGAGGCATAGGTAGATACATTTTGTCTCCTCACACAACCAAAAGGACAACAAATTTAAAAACAAAAATAACTAGAACTGCCAGAAAATCGAACTGTATGGAAGTCCGACAACCAAGGTGTTAAAGAAGAAACATTCATCCAGATGACTGGGGGGTATAGAGACGGGCAGCAGGGGCAGAGAGGACACGGCAGGGTTGTGGCTGGCCAACCGGGCAGTCCCACATTTGCGTAAGGATCAACTCGGAGGGACAACTGGGGAGGGAGGGAGATCGTGCAACCCAGGGTTCTAGGGTGGGGAAAAGAAAGCCTCAAAATCTTTACTGGTAAAAACCCGTGGGGGTTGCGGCAGCAGAAGAAATTAACAGTCTTACAGGAGAGTTCCTTTGAGAGACCCACAGGGTCCTAGAACGTACACAAACCCACCCACCCAGGAATCAGCACCACAAGGTCCCAATTTGCTTGTGGGTAGAAGGGGAAGCGACTGAAAGCTGGCCAAGAGCCAAGCAAGTGGCACTGTTCCCTCTCAGACCCCTCCCCCACATACAGCGCCACAAGGCAGTGAAGTGGGTCTTCCCATCCTGGTGAATACCTAAGGCTCCGCCCCTCACAAAGTAATAGGCTCTGACAGACCAAAAAAAATAAAAATAAAAAAAAATATATATATATATATATATATATATATATATCCCAAATGAAAGAACTGATCAAAGCTCCAAAAACAGAACTAAGCAATGAAGAGACAGCCAACCTAATGGATGCAGAGTTCAAAACCCTGGTAATCTGGATGCGCAGAGAATTGGTAGAGTATGGTCGCAAAATGGAGGAAAAAGAGAAGGCTATGAAAAGTGAAATAAAGAAAAATACACAGGGAACCAAGAGTGAAGGGAAGGAAACCGGGACTCAAATCAACAATTTGGAGCAGAAAGAAGAAATAAACATTGAACCAGGGCAGAATGAAAAAACGAGGATTCAAAAAAATGAGGAGGCTGAGGAACCTCTGGGACAACTTTAAACATTCCAACATGCAAATCATAGGGGTGCCAGAAGGAGAAGAGGAAGAGGAAGAAATGGAAAATTTATTTGAAAAAATAATGAAGGAGAACGTCCCCAATCTGGCAAAGGAAATAGACTTCAAGGAAGTCCAGGAGGCTTAGAGAGTCCCAAAGAAGCTGGACCCAAGGAAGCACACACCAAGGCACATCATCATTACATTACCCAAGATTAAAGGAGAGACTCTTAAAAGCAGCAAGGGAAAAGGAGACAGTTCCTTACAAAGGAGTTTCCATCAGACTATCAGCTGATTTCCCAAAAGAAACCTAACAGGCAAGAAGGGGCTGGAAAGAAGTATTCATAGTCATGAAAGGCAAGGACCTACATCCAAGATTCTCTATCAGGCAAAGCTATCATTTTGAATGGAAGGGCAGATAAAGTGCTTCTCAGATAAAGTCAAGTTAAAGGAGTTCACCATCACCAAGCTCTTATTACATGAAATGTCAACGGGACTTATCTAAGAAAAAGATGATGATCAAAAATATGAACAGGAAAATGGCAACAAACTCACAACTATCAACAACTGAATCTAAAAAAAACAAAAACAAACTAAGCAAACTGCTAGAACAGGAACAAAATCACAGGAATGGAGATCACATGGAGGGTTATCAGCAGGGAGGGGAGAGAATGGGGGAAAAGGTACAGGGAATAAGAAGCATAACTGGTAGGTACAAAATAGACAGGGGGAGGTTAAGAATAGTATAGGAAAGGGAGAAGCCAAAGAACTTATATGTATGACCCAGGGACATGAGCTATGTTGGGGAATGCTGGTGGGAGGGGTACGGGGTGGAAGGGAATAATGGGGGAAAGTGAGACAACTGCAATAGCATAATCAATAAAATATATTTTAAAAAGTAGAAAATAAGTTTGGCAAGGGTATGAAGAAACTGGAATCCTTGTACATTGCTGGTGGGTATATAAAATGGTATAGCCTCTAATGCAGCCAGTATGGCGTTTACTCAAAAGATTAAATATAGAATTACCATATGATCCATTGATTCTACTTCTGAATATATACCCAAAAGAACTGAAAGTGGGGACTCAAACAGATACTTGTATATCCGGGTTCATAGCAGCATTATTCACAATAGTTAAAATGTAAAAGAAACACAAGTGTCTACTGACATGAATTGATTTTAAAAATGTGATGTGTCCATACAATGGAATATTACTCAGTCTCAGAAAGGATTTGCCCTGATCGATGTGGCTCAGTTGGTTGGGTGTCGTCCTGCAAAGTGAAAGGTTGCCAGTTTGATTCCTGGTTAGGGCACATGACTGTACTTCAGGTTGGGTACCGCGAACGGGAAGCAACAGATCGATGTTTCTCACATCAATGTTTTTCTCCCTCTCTATCTCCTTCCCTTCCCTCTCTCTAAAAATAAAGAAATCAATTTTTTCAAAAAGGAAGGAAATTCTGACACATGCTACAATATGGATCACAGTGAGGACATTATGCTCAGTGAAATAAGCCAGACACAAAAGGACAAATACTGTATGATCCCACTTCCATGAGGCACCTAGAGTCGAATGCATAGAGATGGAAAGCAGAATGGTGGATGTCGGGGACGGAGAGGAGGTGGGAATGGGGAGTTACTTTTTAATGGGCACAGAGTTTCAGGTTGGGAAGATGACAAAGTTGTGTAGATGGATGGTGGTGGTGACTGCACAACAATGTGAACATACTTAATGCCACACAACTGAGCACTTAATAGTGGTCGAAATGGTCAATTTCTGTTAGATATATTTTACCGCAATAAAAAAAATTTGTTTTGCAAAAGATAGAGTTAAAAGAATGAAAAGACAAGCTACACACCGGGATAAATATTTGCAAATCAGATATTCAACAAAGAACTATGGTTAGAACAAAGAACTCTCAAAAGCCATCAGAAAGAAAATAAACAACCCAATTAAAAACAGCAAAAGATTTGGACACTTCGGCAAACAGGATAGAAGGATGGCAAACAGCCTATGAAAAGATGTTCAACATCATTAGCCACTAAGAAAATGTAAATAAAAACTACAATGAAATACCACTTCATTAGCTAATCAAAGCTAACTGAATAACTGTAATACCAACAATACCAAATGCTGACAAAGATGCAGAGCAACTGGTACTCTCATACATTGCTGGTGGGAATGTAAAATGATTCAGCCACTCTGGAAAATGGTTTAGCAGTTTCTTATACAGTTAAACAAGCACTTACCATATGACCCAGTAATCCCACTCCTAGATATTTACCTTAGAGAAATAAAAATTTTATGTTCACAGAAAAACCTGTACAAGAATGTTCATATCAGTATGATTCATAATCACCATAACCTGAAAATAGCTCAAATACACATCAGTGGGTGAATGGGTAAACAAACTTTGGAACATCCATTAAACGGAACATTACTTAGCAAAATGAATGAACTATTTGATACACACAGCTTGGATGGATCTCAAAGGCATTACACTGAATGAAAGAAGCCACTCTCAAAAGATTACATATCATGTGGTCCGTTTGTATGATATTCTATAAAAGATAAAACTACAGTGACAGAAAACAGACCAGTGATGGCCAGAGATTATGGGTGGAGCTGGGGATGACTATTAATGGACAGTATGAGGAAGTTTCAGGGTGATGGAGCTCTTCTCTATCCTGACTGTGGAGGTGATTACATGAATCTACACAATTTACATGATTTACAATTCCCAGAATTGTACACCGTAAAAAAAATCAGGCAATTTCATTTTAAGTTCATTTCAAAAATAAAAGAAAATATTAGCTACTATACCATCATCATCATCATCAATAGTTTTACTTTACTGATTACTAAAAATACTCAAAATTACTTGTGAAATAGGATCTCAAAAACATTACGGTTCTTTTATGCCTGGTACAATAAACTTAAAGGTATAGAGAAAAAATCAACAACACTAAATGTAAAAGTTTTACAACTTCTACTAGCTCCTTTCTTTAATATTCTATATCAGTATAATATGCTCCCTCTGGATCATTTCCTGTTAAACATTGTCATATACTGGATATGGAATTAAATAATCGCTCAATTTAGAAGTCTGGGACCCTAGGTCACATTCCTAAATCTAACACTGTAAGAAAACTCTCGACTTGCCTTTTGTGCCTAATTTTATCTTCCTCTTCATTGAGGTCATGTACTTGTCTGCACTTGTCTTTTTGTGGTATGCTGTGAAGGTTTAAAGCAAGGAGTTTCAAAGATAGGAAACAGAACAGATTCATACACCACCCGCCCACCCCCAAATACCAGGCACTGTTCTAAGTGATTTACATGTATTCCCTCAATCCTCCTAACAATCCTACTATATAGCTACTGTTAATATAGCTTCATTTTACAAATGAAGAACTGAAGCACAGAGTGCTAATTTGCCTGAAGTCTTATAGCTAGTAAGTGGGGAACCAGAACTTTCCCAGGAGTCTGCCTCCAGAACCCATGTTCTTAATCAGTATCCTATAATATCTCTCTACAAAAACCTATTTGTTCTTTTCCTTCCTTCACCACTGCTCTTCCAGGTCCATGGTCTCTAACAAATCATTCATTCATTATCACGGTTTTACCTCTCATCTAAGCATAGACGATTCCCAATTCCGTAGATCTAGTTCTGACCTCTCTCCTGAGCTTCGACTGTTGCATTTCAAACCACCTCCTCAATATCGGCATTTAATGATCCTGCCATGCTCACAAATTCAACATGTTCAAAATAAAACTCATCATTTTCCTCAGAATTTCCCCATAAAACTTTCTTAATGTTGACAACTATTAAGTCACACAGCCTCGAAACATCTGGATTGCCTGACACATTCCTCTCCACTGACCCTCCCTGGGTCTCATGGAACAAGTTTTACCAATTCTTCCTGTGTAATGTCTCTTACAACCACGCCTGCCTCTCCTTCTAATTCCATTGCCATCCTTCTATTCCATATCTTCATGCCTAAATGACTATATTACCTCCTAAATCATATCCCCTGCTTCCATCTCTTCCTTTCTCTCATCACACAGGGTGGAGCAAAAGTAGGCTTACAGTTGTGAATATGAGAAACACGGTGTTTATTCTTGTATTATTATTAATTATTGTAGCATTTTCCATAAAAACAACTGTAAACCTACTTTTGCACCACCCTGTACCTTCATTTCTTGGTCACCGGAGTAGTCATTTTCAAATATTGCTTTTCTCGTGTCGCTCCTGGCTCAAAAACCTTTAACCATATCCAAACTAACTGAATGACTAACTCTGTGCAGGTCTATACTGCCCGCCAAAGGGAGGGGAAAAATTTATCTACCTTGTCTAGCACAACACCCCTGAATATGCCATAGTGCTGACAACATCTGCTCCAACTAAAATGCTTTTTCCTCTCCTTCCTAAATAATAGGTAGTATTAAAAGCACATTTAAGTCTTACCTCCTCTGAGAGGCCTTCTTCAGTCATGCCAATGCATAGTAGCCTTTCCCTCCTCTGAACTCCTACAGCACTTAACAACTGTATCTAGCATTGTCATTAAAATGTCATGTTTCTCTCAAATCACACTGTAATTGGAACAAAGTCAGGAACCATTTCTTAAACTTCTGTGCACCTTCCCCAGTGCCTAGCAAAACTTATCTGTTAAACTCATTCTTTCTGGTTAAGACAAAGACCGTCTCCCTGTATGTTTTGTGTGAATTTATAGTTTAGTCTAAAGGCCTTTTACAATCTACCCTCACTTACCTTTCCAGTGTCAACTCCTGTAATTTCCTGCCAAGTCTTATACTGCCTGGCACACTGAACTTTTCATTGTTCCCCAGACACACCAGGTCCTTTTACAATACTGTCCCCATTCACCTGTTACCTGTAATGCCCCCTTCCCCTTGCTAACCTGACAAATGCCCGTTAATCCATCAAGACTTAGTGCAAATGTCAATTCCTGACTCCCCCAACTAGACTTAGACGTTCTATGTTCCATGCTCCCTCAGCATTTTATTCATGTGTCTACAAGTAGCAATTACATGACTACACATTCTTCAAGAGTATTGATAGTTTGTCTTTCTCTGACCCCTTCACTAACTCTTCATATATAATGCCCTGACGGTGAATCTCTCTCAGTGAAAGAACATATCAAAGTCAGTCGTGATCACACACCTTGGTAATAAAGAGCCTTAAGGAAGGAGTGACGATCAGCTCCCTGAAATAAAGACTTTTCTATTTCCATTTCTCGCCGGGTTAGCTGTTTGCTCTTTGCAAATCTCTGTGGCAGGCAAAGGATGCGCTGACGCTCCGAGATCTTCTCTTCAATATCTTGAAGACAGTTCTGTATTGCTTCAGGGGTTGCCCTCAGTCTCGTCCTCTGAAACCAGAGAAATGAGAGGGCATATATCATAGAGGACACACCCTGAAAGGGATAGTCTGATGCCCCAAGTAAGAAAGAAGATGGTCAGTGCCCAGAAATGAGCATTTGTCAGTGTGGTAGCTAATAAGTCGAGGAATAGCTTCTCTTTTCCCTAGGTCCCTGTCCTAAAAACCAAAGAAGATTCAGTCACAAAACTCAGTTTTGAGAGAACTAAAAATAAAAGTGTTCTCAGTGTCAAGTGAAGAGATACTGCTTTTCATTGCCCAGAAAACAACTGCGGCACTCACCTTTTCGCCTGAAACATGGCTCTTCCAGATCAAGATTTCTGTTTCATTGAGCCCTAATTCCCTGAGAGAAGCAGTTTCCTGGTCCTTCTCATGCAGTGTCTGGAACTGGGACAAAGTCATAGTCCCGGCTGCTTCCTTCCCAAAGGGCTTGTACATAGTACCGGGAGCAAAGCTCTCTTTCTTAGACACACATCTGCAAACCAAGAAGGAAAAGAGTAAGAACATCTTCAGGTCTCCACAATTCACAGAGATGGGGCCCACCATTAAAAGGGGCATAAGGAAACTCACAGGCAACTTGCTTCTCATGCCCTATGTCTAGGCTGAAGCACCGCTGCAACAATATGGAACTCCGGCTATGGTGCCCTCATCCAGGACTGACAGATAACTGAGTCAAATATTTATTTATTGAGTGCCTACCATGCATCGGGCCCTGTGCTGGGTACTGAGGATTTAACAGTAAAAAAAGATAAAAATGGTTTCTGCTTTCGTGGAAGAACAGTAGAGGGAGAGGCAAGTAAACAGGCATGATAATAATGGGTTATAAGCGCTATGTGTGTTAGAGGAAGACACAGAAAGGTACTTAGTGGAATATGGGAGGATTTGTAGAGGAAGCAAAACCTTGCCTAATATTTAGACGCTCGCCAAGAGGGGCGGGAGAGGAGTGTTCCATCCAGGCTTTAAAAGATATCACCTGGAGGTAAGGGTCTATGATACTCAATTTGTTTGCAAACTCAATACTTACTCCTCAATGGAGACAGAGGTGTCAAGTTGATGCTGAAGGAGGCTTTTCAGCTGCCTCTCCCCTTCTGTTTCCAACTCTTCCAGGACATGCTCATCGCTCTTCACACAGCTGTTTACCCTGGAGTAGACGCAGCGATAGATACAGAAAGTAGAAGAGAGAGTGAAATCTCAAAATACATTCTTTACCTACATTATCTTCCTTTAGTGATCTCCTTTGTTCAAAGACTCTTCTCTAACAATTCATTGCCCTTTATTGTTCATTCTGCAAACATTTATTAAATACTTCCTTACACACAGCACATCATAAGGTACTGATGGAGTCAAAGATGTCCAAGACGTAGTCCTTATGCTCAAGGAGTTCCCAACTTATTTAGGGAGAGGGAATACGTGTGTGTATGTGTTGTGTGCATGTGCCTGGTAGGGAGGGGAGTGGGAGAGAGGGGAGGGGAGGGGAGGGAGGAAGGGTGAAGAATGACAATACAAAGCAGCACATACAAAATTAGCAGGCATTCTCAGAACAAAGATATAATTGGGAGCTAGGAGGGTAAATGAGGGAAAGAAGAGGGAGAACAAGTATGAGGAGATCTTCTGGGAGATGATGTGAGGTTCAATTTCCCTGGCATTGGAGGGGTAATTAGACTCAGAGTGTGAATGGTCTTAAATATACCAACTAAAGGGGTCTGGGCCTTAATGTATAGGTATTAGAAAGTAATTTCTTAAGCAGTTAAGTGACACGGTACGAGTGATGGTTTAGGAAAAAGAATGTGGTTATAACATGCCTTACGGATTAGTAGGAAATAAATCAGAAGAGTTAGCTAGAAAACTCTTCAATTTACCAAGGATAAGGTGACAAAAGTCCAAACTGAAGTGCTAATAGTGGACATAAATGAAGAGTTAGATGAGAGAAGCCTTTTGAAGGTAGGTGGCAAAGAGAAGTAAAAGATAAGTCCAAGATTGCAAGCTGTGAAACTGAGAGAACTATGGTACCAATGAAGGAAAGAGGAAGCTCCACGTGAAATGAATGCTTTGGAAAGGGAACACCAGTATTGTTTTAGCCACGTTGAGTCGACTACCTATTATGACTGAAACACCGGCACACAGTTCCAGGAAATACTCAAAGACATGTTGAGTCCAAGGTGACAGTAGGTGTGATACTGGCTAAAAGGAAAGTGACATATGAGAGAACTGCTGCACAGTTAAGTCTCAGGCTGAACGTGGAAATATCAAGTCATCTGTAGTATAAGGAGCTGGAGCTGAGAAAGAGGAGCTCTCCAAAGGAGAAAGCATTGAAACAAATGTGAAAAGGGTCAAAACATTTTATAGCCTAGGTACTACAGCACAGAAATCTAGGTAATGCTAACTCACCATAAATAACTGTAAACACTGTATTAGAGTGTAATGAAATAGAAGAGCCATTTAAGTAGGCAACAACAGATTATAAAAGATAAAACTGAGCTAACTCCATGAGGAAAATAAATATTAAAATATTTTCCTCATAAAATAGCATATTACTGGGGCCTAGGGAAAGTATCCCTCATCATTATAAATAAGGTGTTCGTGCTCTAGTAAGACTTATACCTATTTTGTGATGTGTTAAAATATACTTAGACCCAGGGGTTTTTAAAAAATCCCTTTTAAGTATCTTAATTTTTATTTATCACTTAGAATTCAGAAAGTTCTTACTAAGTTTAAAGTGGCTGTGAAATGAATAAATCATAGCTAAGCTCATCAGTACACATGCATCCCAAAAAGCAATGCTGAGTAAAAAGGAGCAAGTTGCAGAAAAACGTATATGAAATGTGTCGCTGTATATAAAGTTAAAAATGGATAAAAGGAGCAACATTTTGTTTAGGGATAAATTCCTCGGTGGTAAAACTATTTTTTTTTGTTGTTGTTGTTTAAAGCAAGGGAATGGACGGCACAGAATTCTGGGTTGTGGTCCCCTCAGGAGGCCGGGAGGAGAAGCAATGGCATGGGGCACACTGGGGACTTCTAAGGTACTGGTGCTTTTCCGAGTCCAAAGCTTGTAGTGGGTATGAGTCTATTATTATTCTTTAAAATTTATATATACATTATTTTGCATGTACCCTACAAATTATTTTTAAAAAGTCATTTTGAGGAAGGGTAATTCAGAATCAGTTTTTTAAAAGATGCATAAAGTGACAGTGGAGGGTCGCATAGTATCAATAAGAATTTTAAACACACCGCCCTATGTCAGAGCGATTATCCTCCTTATAGAATACAAAACTAATTTGATGAGGATGCTTTAAAAAGGCTCATGTGCTAATTGGGAAGCTCAGGTTTTTAACAATGACCCGCCAAGTTAAAGCTGCCATTTCCTGCAAAACCAGTAGGGGGAACTGCTCGTAGCAGTGCCTTCCTTTTCCTGACACCGAGTCGGTTTTGTACTTGCCTTCTAAATTTGTAGTAACAAAGTCTAACTTATTTTAAGATCGGAAAACGCTACATGCCCGCGGGGCCCGAGCAAGTCTTCTTTACCATACAAACGCTTCAAATAAAGGGCCCACCCTGGTCCCGTTTCTGAGAATGGGGTGGAGGTAGGGGACTGCAGCTGGCCTGGGTTTCTCAGGCGCTAGACAGGAGGCGACCAAGACCCTTTTACCTGAGGGGGTCCACGTGCAATAGCAGCACGCCACAGCCTGCGTCCGGCACCGGCGCCGGCGGCGCGGCTTAACGGCTGGGCTGGAAGGGCAGTCTTACGGGGACCGGCAGTGCGGCGGCCCTTCCTCAACTTCGCCCTGCAGGCCCGCCGAGCCTGTCTCCCCTATATCCTCCTCCTTTGTCCTCTCCCCCACGAAACCGCACCACGAGAATGGAACATACCCCAAACACAAAATAATAAAAGCCATTTTTAAGTTAAAAGGTAAAACAGAGCTCCCTTCGTCACCTGCTCTCAGACAAGACCTTACCTCTTCATGTCTCCACAGGCCCTTCTCTCTAACTTGGGTAAATAGACCGCGGACTTCAAGACCCAGAACTCTGAGCGGCCGACGCGAAGGAGCTTGCGGTGGAGCGCGGATCTCTGGGAGTTGTAGTACCGCCGCGCTAAAGAAAGGGAAAGGGAAAGCACGTATTGAGTAATCGACATGTTGTAAATTGTTCGAGTATTTCTCTTGAATTTCTCTTAGAGGTTAAAGTCAACACCCAAAATATCCAGCTCATAAACCGAGGAGTCACCTTTGACTTCTTGACCCTCTCACTCAGTATCACCAAATCCTGGGGCCTCCAATTTCTCTCAAATGGGTCCCCACTTAGCTATGCTTCTCCTTCCGAGGACGTATTATCCGGCCTACCTGCTGTTTCCAGTGGAGCCTCTGGTCAATCCACCAATGCAGTCAGAAAGATCAGAAACAAGTTCGACGACGTCACTTGCAATAATGGTTCTCCTCTTGTAACAGAGGCTTACAAGACATCTACTTCCTGAGACTCGGAATTCCATATGTATTCAGGCCCGTGAACATTTTAACTATAGTGAATCAAGAGAGGGATATTGTATAGTGGTTAAGAGCATGAGCTCTTCCCAGAAGTGGAAATACAAATGTTCTTAAGTATATGAAAGTTGTTTAATCTCACCAGTGACATGGAAATTTCAAAGTACACTGACTATAAAACACCTGACCTATAATCCTAAAAACGATCAAGTTCATCAAAAACATGCAAAGTCTGAGAGACTGTCACAGCCAAAGGAACCAAAACAGACGTGGTGACTAAATGTAATGTGGTATCCTGGATAGGATACTGGAACGGAGAAAGGACCCTAGTAAAAACTAAGGAAAAATGAATAAACTTGCACTCCACATAATGATCAGGTTCACGAGCTGTGACAGTTATGTTAAGATGTTAACACTAAGGGAAACTGAGTGGAGGTATATGGAACTCTGTACTGTGCAACTTTTCTGTAAGCCCAAAACTGTTCTAAAAAATAAAGTTGATTTTTGAAAAGCACACTGAAGTGGCATTTTTGATTTATCACATTAGTAAACATCCACACATTTGAGAACACACTTGTTTTGTTGAGATCGTGGGGACAAGGCATTCCTCAACACATTGCTACTAGGAACGTAAATTGGTAATAACCTGTGTGAAAAGCAATCAAAATCATAAGTGCACATTCTCTTTAGCTTGGCAATCAAATGTCTATGAGTGGTATCCTCAATGCTACGTATCCTCAAATACGTATGTGCACATATAGTCACTGCAACGTTGCTTACCATAACGGAATACTGAAAACAACTGAAATATTCATGAATGGGATATACCCATTCAAGGGAAAGCTGCAGCAGCCCAAAGATGACCAAGGTCCCTACGGACTGCTACTGAACAATCCGAAAATATATTTACTGCAACAGCAAAGTGCAGAACAATGTTTATGATATGCTTTCATTTGAGTAAAAAGGAGGGTAAATATGTGTATATTTTTCCTTATATATGCATAAAATACCTCTGGGAAAACATACAGACAAATATTAAGTGAATGTCTTCAGGTAGGAGAACTGGATGGTGAGGGACAAGGGTGGGAAAAACTCTTGATATCTTTTGGTACACTTTGAATGCTGAACTACACGATGATGTTATCTGATTATTTTAAATTAAATGGAACACTTTTCATATCACAAAAAAACAAAGAAGAAAAAGATCATGATGGGGGGGTCATAATGTTTGGATCTCTCAGTTCCCACAGTTATTGACAACATAGCATAATAGGCAATCTGGACTTGAACTTTTGCTTTGGCAAGTTACAAGACTCTCTGAGTTTTAATAAGTTTCTTTAATCTATCTAGGCCAGTTTCCACATCTGTAAAATGGGGATAATGCCTCAGAATACAGTGAATATAAAGTACTATGAAAAAGTATGGTTTTAAAGTCACTTGACAGAGTGGTCATCTATGAGTAAATATTCCAAGGTTATCCAGTAGGTGCAGACATATCTCAATTTAGAAGATAAAACCAAAGAACTGGAAAAGATTGTATTTCCTATCCTGTGAGGTAACAGATTGAAAATCTCATGGGAGGTATTACTGTGGATCATATCATAGCCTGCACCAGGTAAATCCTATATAGTGGTGGAGCTGAATTCTGCTGCTCATCCAAAATGTTCAATTCACACATTAATCAATAAGTAAATGGAAAAATACACCACGGCTGCTAGTGTATTTGTCCCTTGGGAAGGTGGCAAAAGGTGAAACCAAATTACACTGACCTTCATACCAGACTTGTACACAACTTCTAATAAAACATACAGCCTCTTGGTACTGATGTGGTACACACTACATTATAAAACCACTAGGTGTGATGAGTGGAGAATAAATGGCTAAAATATATATGTTCACATAGGCTGAAATTGGAACTGGAAAGCGAGGTCATAAGGAAGCACTCTGTATACCTGTGTATGACTGTAGCCAGACCAAGTGGTAGGTACCAAGGGACAAACCCTCAGAAAAATTGCACTAGAAGGAAATCCAGGCTATTTCTAGCTCTGCCAAACTTATTAACTGAGGAATAATAGCTATTCTGTTTTCCATGATATCCCTCTCCCCACTTTAAAAGGACATCAGACAGTGGTACCTGTAAAAAAAAAAATATATATATATATTTTTTTAAAGCTTTGAGGTTTCTAGATATTATTCATGGGCACAGAGATATTAGTAGGAGGTTACTTTACCCCTAGAAGAATTTATGACAAACTGAAAAAGATGCGTCATTTGTCTTTCAGACAATTTAACAAGGTTAGTTCAATTAAGCCTGAAGCTCCTCCTTAACATGGACATATTTTCAGGATTTGTTCTTTTTGGGCGCTTTGTTCACAGCACACTTTTGACGAATATAGTATGAAGTAATTGTAATTTCCAGATACGGAAGAAGATGCTAAAACCAAAAATCTTCTCTTGAAGAGGGATAGCATCAC
The DNA here is from genome assembly GCA_004026545.1 of Mormoops blainvillei. Classification (NCBI taxonomy): domain Eukaryota; kingdom Metazoa; phylum Chordata; class Mammalia; order Chiroptera; family Mormoopidae; genus Mormoops; species Mormoops blainvillei. Next base: position 148,253 of record PVJD01001920.1, on the reverse strand, counting down.
TTGTCCAATATTATGTGTAAACAATTATACGTGCCTTTCATATTCCCAAAATGAGATAGCATAAATGTTGTTACAGAGAACAAATAAAGCATCTTTTTCGAAGAACAAAAAAAGGAGTCAAGCACTGGGAAAGTGTAAACACAACAAATTAAAAAATCTCCTTCAGCTAATGTTAGCTGATCTTTAACAACAGTTAGGAGGGACGCAAGATTCCAGCACCTTACATAAATGTTCCTTTCAAATTACTGGCAAAATGGGTTGGTTATTTCTCATCGTTTAATTAATATTTGTTTAACAATATAATGTTGAGTAGAGTCAGAAAGAATCTTACAGATGATTTAGTCTACGACTCCAGATTCCAGACAGTACCCTGAAATCTACCAGTAAGTTCTGCAGTGTTACCGCATTGATCTAGAAGCTGCTTCATCCACTGGCCTCTTCTATGTCCTGGAAAAAAACACTAGTGCTTTCAGTGCAAAATCTATAGGAGTGCTGTAGCCTCCTCTTTATTTTACTAAGGAACTTTAGAGTATTAGAGTAAACACTTAATGGTAGTGAAAAGCCATAAAAGAATCACAAAACTTCGAAGAAATGAAAACTTGTTTCTTTCGGTTGGGAAAAACTATGGTCCAACTTTTTCATTGTTTTAGGGTTCTATTTATTTTGATATTTATTCTTCAATACTTTATTTATTTTCTTATTTTCTCCTTTATTCCCCTCCGCCCTGCACCCCCCTCCCACCAGCATTCCCCCTCTTAGTTCATGTCCCTGGGTCATACATATAAGTTCTTTGGCTTCTCCATTTCCTACACTATCCTTAACCTCCCCGTCTATTTTATGCCTACCAATTACGCTTCTTATTCCCTGCACCTTTTCCCCCATTCTGACCTCTCCTCCTCCCCCTCCCTGCTGATAACCCTCCATGTGATCTCCATTTCTGTGTTTCTGCTCCTGTTCTAATTGTTTGCTCAGTTTGTTTTTGTTTTTATTTTTTTAGGTTCAGTTGTTGATAGTTGTGTTTGTTGTCATTTTATTGTTCATAGTTTTGATCATCTTCTTTTTCTTAGATAAGTCCCCTGAACATTTCATATAATAATGTTCTTTAACAACGTTTAGGAGGGCTTGAAGATGATGAACTCCTTTAACTTGACCTTATCTGGCAAGCACTTTACCTGCTAATCTAAATGACAGCTTTGCTGTATCGAGTATTCTTGGATGTAGGCCCTTGTCTTTCATGGCTTGGAATACTTCTTTCCATCCCCTTCTTGCCTGTAATGTTTCTTTTGAGAATTTACTATGGCCCAATGTTTTCATGTTATAGACAAAAAATAATAATGTCCAAAATAAATTGTCTAGTTAATTAAGAATCAAAAAGGCAAAATCCAGTGTTTCCTCCGATACTCAATGAGAAACTTAATTTATGAACTGACTACTGGAGTTGGATCTTCAAAAACAATAGGGAAAATGTTTTTACATAGGGCATAACAGTAATAATACTGGACTTAAAAATGAAGATTACTCAAGATTATACTCAAAAGCTCTTTACCTATGGAAATTATCCACAAAATTAAATGGTCTCTGGATTATTTTCATATTCTAGAATTTGAGTGGTAACAAAAACTGACCTAATAAGAAGCTTCTAATCTGAGAAGTTTGGATAGGAAAAAAAGAGGCCACTTAACTCTGATATTTAATTCACTCTTAAGGTAATGAAAATCACTAATACTCACTTAAAAAATATTTTCTTCCTTTAATATGTGCCCCTCAGGGTCAGAGGCTGATTTAATGGAAGGCACACCGGACACGTGCCCTGGGCCCTGACTTCTGAAGGCATGTATTTTTATTTTCCTTGTCTCTCTCTTTTTTTTTTTAAGGGGCCCAATATTTTCTTCTGCGCCCAGGGCCTCAACCGACCTTAATCCGCTGCTGCCCAGGATGGTCATATGAACTCAATACAACAGAAATTCAGCTCAGTAATTCTAAGGAACTGAGCTCTAGTCACTAAAAAACTTTCCAGTAGTTTATCTTGGTGTTATACTTTTATTTTTTAGAACATCATTTTTATTTGTGACTTAGGTGAAACATGAAACACAAAAGACAAGATTGTTTTCACGTTAAGAACAAGCAAAACACCAGGATAACTGTACATCAAAAATAAACATATTTCCTGAAACTTGCCCTTTTAAAAATAACAATTCAGGTCCCAAACCCACTGTAACTTTTCCTCTAGTCTCTGAATTTCTATAGCACACTTTCTGTAATTCATAACACACTTCCTTGTATTGTCTATATTGCTTTCATACAGATGGACAATAACTATATCTCAAGCTAGATAGCAAGTTCCCTCAAGGAGAGAGACTTTACAATATCAACTTCTACTACGTAATAGGTACCCATCAAAGACTAGTGGGCATTCAGTTTTTGGCAAGCATTTCTCTCTGATCCGGTGGGAATGAGAAGGATAATGTGTGCTGGTGGTAGGATATGGAATCTAGGAGAGTAATATACAAATTACAAAACAGAGTCAACATTTAAAAGGTTGCTTCCTACACAAAAGGGCTAATATAGGTATGATTTGCTAACACTAAAAGTCAATGTTAAATAGAAAAAGAAAACCTAAACACACACATATTATTGCAACCAAAGATTATATACTGATTGTAGTTACTATATTTAATACCATCAAAATTTGTAGAGAATGTATAAACCAAAAATAACATGCTAAAGATATGGTCCTTCAATCAAAAGCAATCCTGACATTGTGTTCTTGAGCCTTATGAAGATGACCCTGGAAGACCCAAGCTACCACTTCTACCTACATTTGCAGCATGCCGATAGGGGGAAACGTTATGCATCATTGATCTGAGATAAAAAAAAAAATACCAGGAACATAATAGTTTACATTCTCCCTTCAACATGATTTATAAAACTTTACATATCAATTTTTACAGCCTTAAGTATCATAAAATACAGAATACAAAAAGGACTCATCCATTTGTTTGGAAACTATTAAAACAGTGGACAAGACTGTTCTTGATTTGCTTTCCCTGGCTTTCAAGCAGATAGTAATCGACTTGACATTTATGTTTTATTGAAGATAAGTATTAACTGCTTTTTACTCATTACAGCCTAAAAGTGCCATATGGAGTGGTCGTTAAATTGAGGGGATAGATTTTTATAGGTCTTTGCTGGCCTACAAGAAAATTAGCACACTGAGTATATTCACACTTCTGTTCCTTTCTAATGATTTCTTTAACCTGGTGGTCCTTAAATTTGCTCGGGGCAGAGCAACACAAATACCATTAACTTTACCATATAAAACAGGAACTTTCTGTAGTAAAAATAAGCTTTTGAAGTAAGCATGATAATCTGAATTTTTTCTTTTAACATGCATGAATATGCATGGTCATTTGTTCTAGTGTTCATTTATGCTCACTAGTTCGTAAAAGATAATGGTGCCGAAGATTTAAGAAAAACTTTATAAGGGAAAAAAACTAAAAATCTGAAACAATATATTTCAATTTTATTCAGCCAATTGGGACGCCCCAATGTTATTCAGTTTTTAAAGTATAATATGTCATCATGTCTTATAGGCACCTTAAGGTCACACCTAGGAACAAGTAATTTAAATAATGTTAGTCTCCTGAAAGGTGAGAGAAACAATGTACATTGAGCCTGGCGAAATACATCTCCTTTTCCTAGTAATAACTAACTGCGGGGTGTCTAAATAACATTTTTTCAATGTGAAAGAAACGTAAATAAGTACTACAACAAATCATTAATTAACTTGAGGCCACAGTATCAACATAAGCAAATATATTTAATTTGCTGATTGATACCTATTAAAGGCAAAGCAGTACATTTATTAAAAATTTAAGAATCAATAAAATGTCAAGAAACACAAGTCGGCATTATTAAGAGAGTCTTAATTTAAATATTTTGTCATACCTTCAAATTGAATTCTCAGGACTATTCCTGTATTAATGTATTTTACATTTTTTAGGAGTTTCATCCTTTATGGGCAAAAGCTGCATCTAGGCAATTAATGCCTTGAGTTCTAGTCCCATAATATGTTTCAGTGATTGGTTCCTGCTGGTCTACTAAATTATATATCATCCTAGAAGTTGCATGCTAGTAAATAGTCAGAATTTGGGGGGAAATATGCTATATATATTTTGATATTATTATAAAATAATTTTACTGAAAAATATGAAAGCGAAATTAAGAAAACAATTCCATTTACAATATCATCAAAAAGAATTAAAACACTTAGGGATAAATGTACCAAACGAAGTATAAAGCCCGTACAATGAAAACTACAAAATATTGCTAAGAGAAACTAAATAACTAAATAAATAGATACTCCATGTTCATGGATTTAAAGGCTCAATAGTGTTAAGATGGCAGTTCTCCACAAATTGATCTACAAATTCAATGTAATCCCTATGAAAATTCCAGCAGGCTATTTTTGTAGAAGGAGACAAGCTTTAAAATTGACATAGGCAAAGGACCCAGAAAAGCCCAAAGAATCTTGGAAAATAATAAATTGTAGGAATGGCACTACCCAATTTCAAAATGTCCTATTAAAGCTACAGTAATTGAGACAGTGTGGTGTTGACACAGGATAGCCACAGAGATCAATAGAACAGAAAGAAAATCCAGAAATAAAAACCTTATATTTATGGTCAGTTTATTTTTGACAAAGGTGCCAAGGCAATTCAAGGGAAGAAGGCATAATCTTTTTCAACAAATTGTGTGGGGAAACTGGATATCTACACGCAAATGAGATTGAACCCCTACCTCTAACTATGCACAAATATCAACTCAGGGTGGGTTACTGATCTAAATGTAGGAGCTAAAACTATATGTGGAAAATAAAACACATGTCAATCAACAGATGAGTGAATAAACAAAACATAGTCCAGTCCATACACTGGAATTCCACATAGCAGTAAAAAGGTATGATGTACTGAAACATGTTACAACATAGATGGACCTTGAAAACATTGAGCCAGACACAAAAGGTCACATATTATATGATTCCATTTATATAATTTCTCCAAAAAAGGCAAATCTATAATGACAGAAAGTAGACTAGTGGTTGCCTGGGGTTAGGAGTAAGAATGGTAATTAACCACAAACAGGCAAGAGGGAACTTTCTGGGGTAGTAGAAATGTTCTAAAACTGGATTATGTGATGTTTACATAGCTCTATAGCTTCAGTTAAACTGCCACTGGTTCAGATGGCATATCTGTGTATTTAAACTACAGGGTGAATCAAATGTACATTTACAGTTGCAACTATGCAAAACACAGAGTTTATTCTTGTATTATTATTTGTTAACTATTGTGTCATTTTTCCATACAAACAACTGTAAAACTATTTTTGCCCCACCCTATATTTCTTAAAACTTACTCCTCTCCCTAAAAAAAAGACTCTGGTAAAACTGCTTCCAGCCAGCCCCATTCTCTTTAGGGGACAGATGTTTTCTTCACCTTAGCCTATTGCAAATATTTCAGGTAAGGATTAAAAGACTGTCACAGAAAGTTATAAAAATAACGTTGGTCATCAAACCAAACATAGCTTTCTAGTGTAATTAGTTTTAAGGTATGCATATAAATATTATTAAATGATATTAAATTAACTTTCAAATAAACAATGCACTTTCTTAAAAATTTTTAAAGATTGTATTTATTTATTTTTAGAGAGTGGAAGGGAGGCAGAAAGAGAGGGAGAGAAACATCAGTGTGTGGCTGCCTCTCACACGCCCCCTACTAGGGACCTGGCCTGCAACCCAGGCATGTGCCCTGACTGGGAATCAAACCAGTGACCCTTTGGTTCACAGACCAGCACTCAATCCACTGAGCCACACCAGGCAAAGCAAAACAATATACTTTCATAAACACTTCTATAGTACACCTCTTATTCTCCTTCTAGAAAAACAATTGGAGCAGTAAGAGAAAAAAAATCTTGAAAAAAGTGGTCAAGACACAAATAGGAAAATTAGAAAAGGAAATATGAATTGGTTATAAACATCTTTCAAATACCTAACTTCATCAGTAACCAGAGGAATGCAATTAAACAGGGAAATGTTATTTTCACCTATAAACCTTAGCGGGGTGATAAAGGTAGTGTTGGCGGTAGTGATGATTATAGTAGTAGCAGCGGAAAGACCATGAAAAATGGGCGCCCTAATGAATGGTGGTGAAAATATAAATTGATACAACTTACCAAAGGAGCTATAAATAAAAAGCCTTTAAAAACAGCATTACTCCTAATTCAGCATTTGAACTTCTAAAAATTTTTATCTGTGTCCAATAACCATATATTTATCCTACAACGTAGCTACATCTATGCTCACTAAAGCACAGCTGAAAGTAGGAAAAGTTGGAAACCAATACATAACAATTAACCAACACCTAATAATGGGAAAATAGTTAAATAAACTATGGTATATTGATATAATAACAAAATAGCAGCCAGGTAAATGTAGAATATTCAATACCATGGAATAATATTTACATACACCTTTCTGTGAGCTATGTATCTCTTTTTCCACAAAAAGCTGAGTACAGCATGCTGTGTACCTGGCAGGGGTCAAGATTTTAAAAGGACACTGGCCCCCAAGCTCATGTCAGACATTTTTAAGTTGTGAAGGTACAGAAATAACTAAGTTATAATTTCTATCATCTTGGAGCTCAAATTCCAGTAAGGGAGACAGACATGCAAGTATATAACTACAATTATTTTTTTCTTATTTTATTGAGTATGCTGTTACAATTGTCCCATTTCCCCACTATATCCCCTCTGCCCTGCACTCCATTCCATCATCACCATACCTCTTAGTCCATGTCCATGGGCTGCACACACCAGTTCTTTGCCTTCTTAATTTCCCACACTACTCCCAGCCTCCTCTGACCACTTTGTTTCTTGTTTGCTTTTGTCAACATGTTCCAGCCACCACTTTCCTCAGCCCCACCCACCCCCACCTCCCACCCTTAATCCTTCCCCCATTTGGCTTTGTGATGGGTCCTTTATGCATGTTCCTTGCTGCCTCTTTCCCTCCCTTTTATAACTGCAATGCTGTATGATGAATGTGGGCAGGCCCCCATCTCTAATGTGGATAAACAGACCACGGACTTGAAGTCCCAGGCCTCTGTGCGGCAGACTCTTAAGTGATTGTGGTGGAGAATGTGGCTCTGGGAATTGTAGTATGTCAAAGCTAAAGAATTTATTGAGTAATAGGAATGTAGTAAATTGTAAATTGTTCAGGTTTAAAAAAAAAATTCTGAAGGAGGTTAAAGGCAACACCCAAAATATCCATCTCAAAAACCTAGGATTCACCTTTGACTTCTTGATTTATCCATTATCACCAAAAACAAAACTAGTACTAGTATCTTCAGACTCCCATTAAGAGTACTTTTTATATTACAGTGCACCTATCTGTTGAATGCGGTGAAAATTTTAAATAGAAAGTGTTATGCTGAGCCAATAATTGGCACCACAGCACAATGCTATTTTGTTGTCCCTTCACACACTAAAGTGCCCCAAATGAGATAGGCCTGAATACCAATGTGAATACCACCTGGGGAAATTTCATAGGTGAGATACTACCAGGCCATTTCACCTGTGAGGTCGCAACAGAGCACTGAGTCTAGACACAGCATTATAACAAGGCTCCAGTATATTTGTAGCTTTTAGCTAGTAACAGGAAGAAAATTGCTTTGGAGAAAAGTCAGTGTCTCTCACAAACAATATAAATTATACTATTTGGGAGTGATTTAAGTCATGTTACAAATAATTTATCTGAGAGGTTCTCCAGCTTGAGGAAATTCAGTTGAGCACAAGATGTACATAAGTAGGATTAGTGAGAAATCTAATTTTGCAGATGTATTGACTGTATGTCAAATCTGGATTTACATATAGAAAAGGCAGTTTGGGAAATGGAGCTCTGCAAATGTTAAGTATCATGCACTCTTTCCTAACAGGGGCTGATGACTTGATCATTTTTAATCTTAGTGCTCCAACCTATAAGAAACTTTTTAGAATCAAGGAACAATTGTGTGACAATGAATCTATACTGTAAAGGGGAGCAGAGAAGAGCAGGTAGCTCATTAAACAATGGAAATATATAAAATACCTTTCAATTAACTGCAACGGGGAGAAGCAAGTGAGTACTTGTCTCTGTTGAGTTTAAAGATCCTTCACGTGAGTCTTTGTATGTTGCCACTTCTCTGGCAGATCAAGAGAATTCGCCTCTCAAGGGTCTGAAGTGAAACATTATACTCCAGAATATAAGAGATGACCTCACTGATCAACCAATGTCACTAAGTTTTCCCAAAGAATTTTTAAAGATATTATTTACTTATTTTTAGAGAGAGGGGGGAGTGAGAAAGAGAAGGAGAGAAAACGGACGTGTGGTTGCCTCTCGCACGCCCCTAACTGGGGACCAGGCCCACAACTGAAGCATGTGCCCTGACTGGAAATCGAACCAGTGACCCTTTGGTTTGCAGGGCAGAACTCAATCCACTGAGCCACACCAGCCAGGGCTCTCAAAGAATTTTGTTTTTTAAAAGAGGTAAAATAAACCACCTCAATGAATAAATCAGATTCTATTCTAAAAGATGGGAAAGGAACAAAACACTTTAATTGGAATTTAAAGGCAACTTTTGACATCTTAGCATTTGATATCCTTTAGATATGACAGAGTTGATATGACAGGGCCAAAAGTAATTAATAAAAATATTTTTAGCCCTGACCGGTGTGGCTCAGTGGATTGGGAGTCATTCTGCAAGTAAAAAGGTCGCCGGTTCGATTCCCAGTCAGAGCACATGCCTGTGTTGCGGGCCAGGTCCCCAGGTCAGGGCACATGAAAGGCAACTGATCGATGTTTCTTGTATGGATGTTTCTCTCCTAATCATTCTCCCTCTCTAAAAATAAATAAATAGAATCTTTAAAGTGCATGTGTGTGTGTGTGTGTAAAGGATTTCTTATCTGCACCAAAGCATGGGGACTATAGTTAATAATACTGTAATGTGTATTTGAAAATGGCTAAGGGAGTAGATTTTAAAAAGCTCTCATCACCAGAAAAATACTGTAGCCGTATAAGGTGACAGATGTTAACTAGATTTATTGTGGTGATCATTTTGTAATGTATAGAAATGTTGAATCATTGTGTTGTACACCTGAAACTAATAAAATGTTATATATAGAATATAGCTCAATTAAAAAAATAAATACTCAGGCTGGGTGGAGGTGGAAGTAGGTATCGAAAAAAATGTATCGTCAAAAATATTAAATCATAAAAACGTTCCCCAGAAATCTTTTAAAATACAGATTTCATCTGTAAAATCATTTTTTTAAAAATATGTTAGAGATTTCTCTTTAGTAAAGACAATATACTATTTTTATTGTTAAAGTAACACATGCATTAATTTTTTATAACTCTTATTTGGATGTGAATATATGGACTCATTGAGAATTTTAACCTTAAAACTTCTCAATCTGTAGATCATTTAGCAGACTTAATCCCATTAACTATTACAAAGCAAAATAAGCTACCAACAACCAAAAAGATAATATTCTTAGACAGCATAATTAAAACCTGCAACTCTCTATTACTTGGTCATGTCATTTTTGATATGAAAAGGAAAGGTTCCCTGTGTGGGAACAGAAAAAAGGAGCCCACAGTATCAAGAATTACCAAGCCCTTTCCCATTCTTCGTCATGGCTTCCTGTCTCAGTTGCAAATCTATAGAAGATCTTACTGCTTCTGGAGCTCAATTGAATTTTTAGTAGAAAAGTAACTCCCAGTAATCATTACTCTCCATTTACTTACTCTTTTTACTCTGGGTTGGCTGAGAAATTTACCCAGACACCTAGAATTAATATCCCACCTAATGTACTTGGTACTACCATCATCATACTCTCATCCTCTACTGTTAGGTACATGATTAAAATTTGTTTTCATATGCAGTGATGCCTACATTAGAACTCTTTTAAGAACACTGTTCTGGTAATTAGGAAATCTGGATTCTGGTTCTACTTCTGCCACTAATTAATTGTGTGTTCTTAGGGAAGTCATTTAACCTCTCTGGGACACAGTTTTTTAAAATTTATATAAAGTCAAGCTCTTTGCAGAGCTAACAGTCTTAATTTTATTAATATGAAAATATTCCTTGCCCTGGCTGGTGTGGCTCAGTGGATTGAGAGTCGTCCTGCAAACCAAAGGGTTGCTGGTTCAATTCCCAGTCAGGGCACATGCCTGGGTTGCAGGCCAGGTCCCCAACAGGGGACGTGCAAGAGGCAATCACACATTGAAGTTTCCCTCTCTTTCTCCCTCCCTTCCCCTCTCTCTAAAAATAAATAAATAAAATCTTTAAAAAAAAAAGAAAGGAAAACATTCCCTGAGAGCCCTGAGATTTCATTTATTACAAAGAGAAGCCAGCCAGGGGGAAAAGTCACTATAATCTTTCCTTACAGACCTAATTACATTTTGATATCCCTCCCAACTCCACCTCATTGGAGGACAATATCTCACTATAAGACAACTGAGTCATTCCTCAGTGTTTCCAGCCACTGATATTCTCGCATATTTCAGCTGTTCTTATAATTCCTCCAAGTGATTTTCGATGATAATCTACATTTTCTAGACCCAATTTAATAGCTAACTTTGAGCCAAATGATATCTCTCTCTCTCTCTCTCTCTCTCTCTCTCTCTCTCTATTTGTCTCTGTCACTCTTTCTTTCTCTCTGTCTCATACACATGCATACAAACACACAGTAAACACTGATAACCAGTTGCGCCACTATCATTTACTAACCATTGACCATGGGCCAGGCACTTGTCAAGGGGAGTTCAACATTGCTTGATTTAATCTTTACAAAAACCATACAGGGATAATATTATCCTGCATTTTACAAATAAGTATGCAGATTCAGAGAGATTAAGCAACAGTTAAGATCACAAAACTATTAAGAGGTAATGTCTTGACTTGAACCCATATCTACCTGACTTAGAAGCCTCTCCTGATTAGGTAATCAACACAAAAGCAATATAGAATTTAACATCCTTCTGATGATTCAAAACACAGTTTAGAAAAGGACAGGGCATTTCTTACTCTACCACGGGAGAGAAGAAAGTCAATATGGATGATGACACAGGTATGAAGGGAAAGAAGCTGAAGAAGTTCGTGGTTGATGATCTTTCTTGATACAGAGAATGAAGAATCTAGAGTGCGAAATAAGAAATCTGTATTATTTTCATGCTACATCTTTAAAAATAGTAACCCTAATGGCTAACTAACCCATTTGTCTCAATTACTGAGGTCTCATTAAATTGTATATTTAGACCAAAGTTTATAAACATGAACAAAGTTTATAAAGTTGGTTCCCTCCAACTTTCATTTTAAATCTATATAAACCTGAGAGAAAAATAAAAACCACAAAATTATATACTCTTTATTTAGATGAACCCACTGTTTCCATTTTGCCACATATTGCTCAACCGTTTTCAACTCACAATGGTTTTGGCTGAACCACCTGAAAGAAAACTAAAGACATGTATTGATAGAATGGAGCTTCTAGGAATAAAAATATTTTCTTATATAACCACAGTAACAGACATAGGAAAAATTTTAAAATTCTTATTATCATTTAATATGTAGTCCGTATTTGGTTTATCCAATTGTTCTAAATAATGTTTTCTTGATTTTGATCCAGTATCTAATCAAAGTTAACATGTTAGGCTTGATTATTATGTATCTTTTAATTTAAAACAACCCCCTAATTTTTTTTGTTTTGAATTTTTTCCCTTTACTGTCTTTTAAAGAGTCCAAGCCAATTATCTTTCACAATGTCTCACACATAAACCGATTTTCTTGTGATCTGATTCAGTTAAACATTTTAACCAGAATACCACATTACCTTTCAGGATTTCTAACATAGAGAATGTATGATTATTTTCTTATGATTAGATTCAGGTTAAACATTTTTGATATGAATATTACATGCATGTTATTGTGTGCTTCTTATCTACAGGTACAATGTCAAGTTATCCCATTACTGACGATATTAAATCCCAGTACTTGATTAAAGTGTTACTTGTCAGATAGCTCTATTATAAAGACTTTTTCCCCTTTTTTAAAATTTTAATCCTCACCCAACAATATTTTATTATTGACTTCAGAGAGAGAGGAAGCGGGGAGAGAAAAGGGGAGAGAAAGAGGGAGAGAGAGGGAGAGAGAGGAAGAGAGAGGGGGAGAGAGGGGGAGAGAGACCCTGATAAGTTGCCTCCCATATTTGTACTGCTGGGTGATCGAACCCACAACCTTTTGGTGCATGGGATGACGCTCTAACCAACTGAGTGAGCCACTGGGCCAGGGTTTGAAATTGTTTTAATGCTGGATCTCCAATTCTATCATTCTTTCTACAATTATTAGCTGACATGCTTCTAGAAAGACTTTTCCCTGCACCTCCTATTTCTCTCTCTCTCTCTCTCTCTCTCTCTCTCTCTCTCTCTCTCTCTCTCTCTGGAGTATCATCCCCCCCCACCCTAGTGTTTTAGAAGCCATTGCTGTCATTATTCTTTTGGATATTAAAACCATCTTAATTCAGCAAGTAGGAGCCAATTCCAACACAATCTTCTTTCCTGATATAACCATATTAGTCTTTGAACAATCTTTATTTTCTGGCATAAAAAGTCCTAAACTCTCCTTGCACTTTCCCTGCCTAAGAACTGAGATCATACACTTCCCCCAGAAGACTGGACTCCTTTTATTGGGAATGCCATTTAGAAACCAAGACCAGAAGAATTAACATAATCAAAATGTCCATACAACCCCCAGCAATCTATACATTCAATGTAATCCCTATTAAAATACCAATGACATATTTCACAGATATAGAACAAACATTCCACAAATTTATACGGAATAATAAATGACCCCAAATAGTCTCAGCAATTCTGAGAAAGAAGGACAAAGTAGGAGGGATCACAATACCTGATATCAAAGTATACTATAAGGCCACTGCAATCAAAACAACCTGGTACTGGCATAAGACCAGACACAGAGCTCAGTGGAACAGAATAGAGAGCCTAAAAATAAACCCATGTCTCTATGGTCAATTAATATTTGACAAAGGGGGGCAAAGCATGAAATGGAATAAAAATAGCCTCCTCACCAAATGGTGTTGGGAGATCTAGACAGCTACATGCAAAAAAATGAAGCTCAACCACCAACTTACACCACACACAAAAATAAACTCAAAATGGATTAAAGACTTAAAGATAAGCCGTGACACCATAAAAGTTTTAGAGGAGAACAAAGGCAGGAAATTTTTGCATATTCCATGCAGCAATATTTTCACTGATATGTCCCCTAGAGCAAGGGACATAAATAAAAGAATAAACAAATGGGGCTATATCAAACTAAAAAGCTTCTGCACAGCTAAAGAAAACATCGGCAAAAATGAAAAGGAAACTAACCGTATGGGAAAATATATTTGCCAATGATACATTAGACAAGGGTTTGATCTCCAATTTATAGAGAGCTCACACAACACCACACTAGGAAGACAAACAATCCAATTCAAAAATGAGTAAAAGACCTGAACAGACACTTCTCCAAGGAGGACATATACAGGGCCCAGAGACATATGAATGGATGCTCAGCATCACTAGCCATCAGAGAGATGCAAGTTAAAACCACAATGAGATACCACTTCACACCAGCCAGAATGGCCATAATTAACAAATCAGCAAACGACAAGTGCTGGCGAGGATGTGGAGAAAAGGGGACCCTAGCACACTGTTGGTGGGAAAGCAGACTGGTGCAGCCACTGTGGAGAACATTATGGAATTTCCTCAAAAAACTAAAGATGGAACTGCCTTTCGATCCTGTATTCCCACTGCTGGGCCTATACCCTAATAATCCTGAATCACCAATTCAAAAGTACCTATGCACCCCAATGTTCATAGAAGCATTATTATAATAGCCAAGTGCTGGAAACAACCTAATTGCCCATCAGTATGTGAATGGATCAAAAAACTGCACAATGGGAATACTACACCGCAGAAAGAACGAAGGAACTCTTATCCTTCTCTATAGTACAGATGGAACTGGAGAGCATTATATTAAGTGCAATAAACCAGGCAGTGAAAGACAAATACCATACGATCTCACCTACAAGTGGAACCTAATCAACAAAACAAACAAATGAGCAAAATAGAAGCAGAAACTAGGAAATAAAGAAAAAACTGATAGTGACCAGATGGGAGGGCGAGAGGGATAATGTGGGAAAGAAGGGGAAGGGGAAGTGGAAGGGGCAAGCAAAGGAACCCGAATAGAGGAATCATGGGCACTGACAATAGGGAGTGATTGACTGTGGGAGTGTGGGGGTGACGGGGTAGGGATGAGCAAGGGGTAAAAGGCAGGACAACTGTAACTGAACAATGACAAATTTAAAAAGTAAATAAATAAAATTACAGAGCATAAAAATTGATTTGTACTGTGCATTATAATAAATTAGTTACACAGGTTTATTTGGTTTCAGTTGGTATCCAATTTTAACACTTGTTTCTCTTCCCATTATTTTTGTCTTTGCACTAATGTTTGAGTATTTAAATTTTTATACAGGCCAAACATCAAAACTGTATTAAAAGGTATGCTCAGAGAAGTCCTGCTTCTATCTCTATCTCTTCCACCACATTACTATACTTTCCCTATTTTCATCAGTTTCTAGTTCATCGTTGTTTTTTCTTTTATAAAAAGAAGAAATTATAGTTCTTTACAAATAATGTCAACAAACCATGAGTTAAGCAATACCCCTATAAGTGAGCTCTTATTTGAGTGTGCTTATGGTGAGAAAATAACTGATTTCTATCACATTTTCTGTTTTCAATACAGATAGCTCAGTAAACTTCCACCTGAATTCTGCTTAATCCACTGTAGAGAGTCCATATGATCATTCGGAATTCTGTAGATCTGCTGAAGTTAAAAACAAACACAAGATTTTTAGATTATAATTTCTGATACAGTAAATAAAAATAAACAAAATTTTGAAATTAGGCCCCGGCTGGTGTGTGGCTCAGTGGATCTAGCGCCGGTCTGCAAATTATAAAGTTGTAGGTTTGATTTCAAGTCAGGGTACGTGCCTGGGTTGAGGACCAGGTCCCCAGTTGGAGGCGTGCAAGATGTGTCTCTCACAGTCATGTTTCTCTCCCTCTCTTTTTCCCTCTCTTCCCCTCTCTCTGAAAATAAATGAAAATCTTTAAAAAAAGTGAAATTTGAAAGTGACTTCATTTCTTCTGGTAAAAAATAGACTGCAAATGTATTAAATATTAACAGCTTCTTCTACTATATCATATTTGAAATGTTCACTGCATCTATATATTAGCTCAATCTAATTACTTTGCAACAGTCAAGACTCCAATTCCTGCAATTAAATAAGAAACTGACTACTACATCATAAACATAAGCAAAGAACATTAAGAGACATTTCACAAGACAAGAAACTCATGTAAAAATTGAAAATATTATATTTATTCAACTGTATCAGCACTTTTCACTGATTTATAATATTATATTAGTGTCAGGTGTACAACATAATTCAATATCTGTATATACTGTGAAATGATCACCACAATATGTGTAGTTAACATCTGCCACCATAAATAGTTACATTATTTTGTGATAAGGAATTTTAAGTTCTACAATCTTAATAATTTTCAAATATGCAATACAGTATTATAACTATAGTCACCATTCTGTATATTACATCCCCATGACTTAGTAATTTTATAACTGAAAGTTTGTAACTTTTGTACCCCTTCACCCAATTTGCCCATCCCCACCTCTGTCAACCACTGATCTGTTCTCTGCATGTATAAGCTCACTTTGTTTTTGTTTTTAAATTCTACATATAAATCAGATCATACAGTGTTTGTATTTCTCTGTCTGACTTATTTCACTTAGCATAATGCCCTCAAGGTCCAACCATGTTATCACAAATGGCATGATTTCTAAATTGGCGATTTTAAATAAATGGTAATACTCAGTTGTCAAGTGTGAGGGGAAAACAGGTACATTCATACACAGCCAATAGTAATATAAATTGACCCAAATGTTCAAAATGTAAAATTTTACAATATATGTCAAAAGTGTTAAAATATTCATACTTTTTAACCCAGTATATTCCACTTCTTGGGACCCATCCAGAAGAAATAATCAAATCTAAACATAACTAGTTCAGGGCAAAAAATTGGAAACAATATCTTCATCAATAAAAAATGAATAACTATATTATGGTAAGGTATTCTCTGATAAAATATCATAGAACCATTAAAACCATGTTTTCCAAAACAGAAACTGACCCATACAGTGAACAAATTGAGGGTTTCCAGGTGGGAGGAGGGTGGGGGATGGGTAAAAAAAGTGTAGGGAGTAGGAAGTTACAAAATAATCACCAAAATGTAAAGTACAGCATATGGGATATAGTCAATAATATTGTAATAACTATGTGTAGTGCCAAGTGGGTACTAAAATTATCAGGGGTCACTTCGTAAATATATTGTCTGACTACTATGCTGTACACCTGAAACAAACATAAAATAAAATAAAATGTTTTCAAAGAATGGTTAAAATTTTAGGGAAATGTCATGAAAGAATATTAAATAAAGACAATACAAAACTTAATATAGGTAGGTTGCCAATGCTGTTCAAAACAAACTTTTTTTGTATATTTTATTGATTATGCTACTATAGTTGTTCCATTTTTTTCTCCACTTTATCTCCTCTGCCCTGCACCCCATCCCATCATCCCCATACGGTTTAGTTCATGTTTATGGGTTGTACATATCCGTTATTTGACTTTTCAATTTCCTATACTACTATTCTTAGCCTCCCCAACATATATATATATATATATATATATTTTTTTTTTTTTTTGGTCAACATTTTCCCACCACCGCTTTTCCTAGCCCCACCCATCCCATCTCCCACCCTCAAATCTTCTCCATTTGGCTTTGTCAATGGATTCTTTATTCATGTGCCTTGATGACCCATCCCCTCCTTTCCCCCTGGTATCCTCCTCCCTCCTCCCCTCTGGTTACTGTCAGTTTGTTTTTTATTTCAATGTTCCTGGTTATATTTTGCTTACTTGTTTATTGGGTTGATTAAGTTCCACTTATAGGTGAGATCATATGGTATGTCTTTCACCAAGTGGCTTATTTCACTTAGCATAATGCTCTCCAGTTCCATCCATGCTGTCGAGAAGGGTAGTAGCTTTCTTTCTGCTGTGTAGTATTCCAAGTGTAAAAGTACCACTGTTTTTGATCCACTCATTTACTGATGGACACAGGTTGCTTCCAATTCTTGGCTATTGTAAATTGTGCAGCTATGAACATTGGGGTGCACAGGTTGTTTTGAATTGGTGTTTCAGGATTCTTAGGGTATAATCCCAGCAGTGGAATTGCTGAGTCAAAAGGCAGATCCATTTTTAGTTTTCTGGGGACACTCCACACTGTTTTCCACAGTGGCTGCACCAGTCTGCATTCCCAATAACAGTGTACTAGGGTTCCCTTTTTCTCTACATCCTCGCCAGCACTTGTTTGTTGATTTGTGTATAATGACCATTCTGACTGCTGTGAAGTGGTATCTCATTGTGGTTTTAATTTGCATCTCTCTGATGGCTAGTGATGCTGAGCATCCATTCATATGTCTTGGGCCCTCTGTATGTCCTCCTTGAAGAATAGTCAGTTCAGGTCCTTTGCCCATTTTTTTAAACTGGATTGTCTGTCTTCCTAGAGTGGAGTCGTGTGAGTTCTTTATGTATTTTGGAGATCAAACTCTTGTCTTAAGTACCACTGGCAAATATATTTTCCCATATGGTTGGTTCCCTTTTGATTTTGCTGATGTTTTCTTTAGTCTTGCAGAAGCTTCTTATTTTGATGAAGTCCCATTTGCAACACAGACATTTTTTATCAGCATCATTAAAAGACTTGAAGGAAATAAACCAATATATTAGCAGAGTACTAGTAACATAGGTGATTTAATTTTCTTTACAGATTTCCATATTTTCTAATCTTAACACACTGAACAAGTATATGTATTAACTTTCTGATACAAATCCTAATCATTTAAAAATTTTAGAAAACTTGATGAATGTTCTAGCAAAGTCCAGGATATTATTGAAAACAGGAAATGAAAATGTTTCCACACTTAAAAGAACAGTATATATAATGATAACAGCAAATTTAGTGTATTCTAAAATGACAAATAGAAATATAATTTGTAGTAGGAAAAATGAGTTTTTGTTAGGAAATGTGACTGAGTATCATACACCATATTATGGACTTACTTAATAAAAACTTCAGCTATTAGATGGGCTCTCCTATCTCCCCATAAAAAAAGGTCAAAATAAAGAGGTAAATCTCATCACTGTGAATACTGTTAAATAGCACTGCTATTTTTCTACCCTGGTATATGGCCCATGGCAATGAAGCTTTGTTGATCAGGTTAGAATAAATTATCTATAAAATATTATTGTTTTGCAAATGCGTTCTCTGCTCACTGGGTAATGATTTATGCTAGCTGAGAAAACAGATGAATTGTTGCTGATCTCTCACTTATTTTGTCCTTCTATCAAGCAGTAATTATCTTTTCATTCTCTAATTTTGAACATACAATCTCCTTGGCAGGGAAAAACTAAAACAAAAGACCAAAACCACTTACTCCCCACTACTAAAATAAAATAAAACAATCCAAAGCTAAATAGAGAAAAAGGATAAGGACAGGATTACAGTCTCCTTTTACTTATTCTGCTCGAACACATATTAATTCAGCACAGAGACTAGACATCAACTCTGCTTCATGTCTAAATCTGCATATACTTATCTGTGCATTAAAATTCTATTGGAGCAAAATAATTTTGAATTTTGGAATCGCAATGGTGATCTAACATTTCATTAAAAGGAAAAGCAATATTATGTCAACTCTTGATCATCTATGTGGACACAGGGAGATGGTAGCACGGGTAATACCAAACTAATTTGTATTTGCCTTTGTTCAACTTTAGATTCACCTAAGGCAGAGAATAGCATAATTTTTTAGCTGGAGGGGCCTTCAAGATCATTTTGTTCACCCTTGGCATTTTGCAAAAGAAGGATCCAAGACCCAGAGAGATTAAGCAACTTAAATGCACATCTTGTACTTTCTTAATACACTATGCTGTCTCTTTACAATTAAAAAAAGCTAGTAACATGCATGTAGATAAAGACCTGTCTGTATATAATTGGACAAAGAGCTTACTAAAGTATAATTACCAATTATATACACTATATATGAGGTCTGTCAAGAAAAAGTCCAGCCATTGTAAATAAAACAAAAACAGTTTGCTTGGCATATATGTAACCTGGTCAACAAGGAAAGTGGAATGGAATGCTCATGCATGCACAATGACAACTTCACTGTACTAGTCAGTGGGGCAGTAAATGCCATTGAGTGAGCATGCATACACACTCATTTTGATACTCATTTTGAATGGCTGTGACATTCAAAATGACTGAGCAAGTAGAGCAACTAATCTGCATCAAATTTTGTGTTAAGCCTGAACATTCCTCTGTGGAAACTACTCAGGTGATTGAGAAGGCCACAGCTGTGGGCAACTGATGATTGGCAGCTTTATCAGAACAATGCGCCCGCGCATGCATCACATCTCGTGCAGAATTTTTTGGTGAAACATCAAATCACCCAGATGACTCAGCTCCCCTATAGCCCATATTTGGTGCCCAGTGACTTCTGGTTTTTCACAAGACTAAAATCACCTTTGAAAGGGAAGAGATTTCAGACTGTTGATGAGATTCAGGAAAATATGATGTGGCAGCTAATGGCGACTGGGAGAACTGTGTGAGGCCCCAAGGTGCCTACTTTGAAGGGGACTGAGGCATCATTGTCCTATGTACAATGTTTCTTGTATCTTGTATCTTTTTCAATATATGGCTCTGTTTTTCATATTACATGGCTGGATACCTTCTGGACGGGCCTTGTATATGTCATTCACCTACCCAAATCCTGGCTCCACTCCTAATTAAGATCAACTGATTGAAAGTACACTGGGAGCTCCCACAATGGGTGATTTCTCTTACCATTTCTGTCATGGTAGGAGCAAGGAAAAAAGAGGACTCCTTTAGCTGCTAAGACAATAAGGAAAGGTAGAGGAATTAAGCTCTTTAATTAGAGTATATACAAAGGGAAAAATCCATTTTTAGTGCAAAATTAATTTGAAACTTCTCAACTCTCTAATTAGAGCCTTGGCTGTGTTTTCCCATGCTATAATACATTTATATTATGAGTTAAGCAGAAACTGGTGGAAACCTATGATCATATTTAACAAAGTTTCTATGGAAAATATACTTTAAGTCTCAAATAGTTGACTTGTCACCTAATCATAAATTAAGAATTATCAGGATATACTTAACAGATTCAAACATCTATATTCACATTTAAATGGATATGTAGATAAATATATAAAAAGAATGAACTAGCTAATGAGTAACTGAGCAGAAAAGTAAGTACAGGGACAGATTTAGCTATGTGATGGGCAGGGAGTAAACCCTGAACATTTAAGGAAGAAAACCATTTTTTTACCCTCCTGGGAATAATCACAAAAAACTCACGGCTTAATTTGCCATTAAATATTTCCTGCCCCACTAACTACACCCAAGAGCTTCATATCTCTGGCATGGGTGTCCAACCCTTTGGCATCTCTGGGACACACTGGAAGAAGAATTGTCTTGGGCCACACATTAAATACACAAACACTAACAAGAACTGATGACCATAAAAAAAAGTTTTAAGTAAATTTATGATTTTGGGTTGGGCTGCATTCATAGCCATCCTAGGCTGCATGCTGCCCATGGGCTGTGGGTTGGGCACCTCTGCAAGGGAGATAAGGAGAACTAGAGAGGACAGGAGAAGGTGGCTAACTAAAGGGACCATAGAATGCTAATTTCATACAAAATCTCAGTTTTCTAAGTAGATAATGCTGTTGACACACCAGGTCCCTAGTGCCAGCAGGTCTTTGAAATATATTCAGGTGCTCAATGATGTCCTTGAGATTCTGGGTCATTTGTTTCAGTTGAGCATCTATGTTTTCTGCTGGTTTGTAACTGCAAAGGCAAGTAAAATTAAGGGATTAACAAGAAATATTTTCTCCACTGATATATTATTACTGACCAACAAAAATAATACTGCCAAATGGATTTGCCTTAATTCCCCTACCTCCACAGTGGGTCTCAGTTATGACTAATGTCACATTTTTATGGATGCAGTATACATGACCTTATTACTACCATATTCTAAAAAGACTCCATAGGTGAAGGCTTTTACCCACCTTGCCATTTTTACAGTCACCTATTTAACCTCTTGCTAATGTTCTAAAGCAAAGGATCTCTGAAACAAACAAACAAAAAACCCTCTTTTTGTTGTCAAAATAAACCCATAGGGCATATTAAGTGATATTCGATGTTTAGCAGTATTCAGTTAGTGCTGAGATGTCTTCAATGACTTTGGATACATAAATTTTCAGAGTAAAGCCTTATATAAATATACTCCATCAACTAACAAAAGATGTTTTGAGGAATGATATTCACAAAAATCAAAAGGAGACAAGTCTGCTAATTTCAAAACAAATTTGATTAGTTGGCTAAATTCTCAAGATTTCCACTCAAACTATTTACACATACACACACACTTAACTTGGTCTATAGATATATTTATGAGATTTAAATTAATCAGAGGGTTTTTCAACCTTAATGTCTACAAAGATAAAATAATTCAATTAGATTTATTGATAACTATCAACTGCCTTTCTGTCCCAAAGCACTTACAGGTAATTGGTTACTTACACTGTTGAGGATTCTAGCACAGATTCCATCACATCGTACATCTGACTCCATAGAAGCAACTGGAAAACAAAATGAATGTTTTAATTATTTCTTCAAACTATAATTAGCATCTCATGGCCAAAACTACAACTTTGTAAGTTTCAAAGGAAAAAAAAAGTAACAGTATGCGTAGAATGACATGCAAACAAAAGATTTACAAAAGCTGAAATAAAAAAGCTGAAACAGAATAAGGGTCCATACAAATTAGCTGCACTCACTACATGTAATGTACCTATGAAAATGTTAACTTGTAAACCTCTTAAAAATAAGCTCTGTCTTAACTCACTAATGAACCACTGAGAAAATGAGTCTGATTTAATCTCAATCTAGTTTAAATAGCACATTCATACAAGCTCTCCCAAGAACACTTGATAATTTGGCCTGATTACCAAATCTCGGTTCCAGAGAGATACAGTTACTGTGGGAACATTGGCAATATATTGATCGAATGTAGAGACTGAATTGCACACATATAAATTATATTCAGCCCAATATGCTAACAAAACCATTCAATTTTTGAAAGTTATGCAGTTTGCCCCAGGTTGACAAATTGCCTTTAAAATAGAAAACAATTTATCACTGATGCAACTGCTTGAACATTAGGTTAAAGGGTCAATATAAATAACTGGAAGGAAAGGGGATGAGGTAGAAGAGGGTAATGGGGGGATAAATGGTGATGGAAGAAGAATTTACTTGTGGGGATGGTGAACACACAATACAATATACAGATGATGTACTGTAGAATTTACACCTGAAACCTGTATAATTTTATTAACCAGTGTCACCTCAATAAATTCAAAAAAATTTTTAAAGGCAATATAAATAGAATATAAATATCCTACAATACTATGACAACACAGACATAAAATTTGTACTTTTTTTTCAAAGATTTTATTTATTTTTAGAGAGAGGGGAAGGGAGGGGGAGAGGGAGAGAAACATCAATGTGCTGTTACCTCTCATGCACCCGCTACTGGGGACCTGGCCTGCAACGCATCATGCGCCGATTGGGAATCAAACCAGTGACCCTTTGGTTTGCAGGCTGGCACTTAATCCACTGAGCCACAACAGCCAGGGCTGTATTTCTAATTTAAGAACAAACTTGACAAATACAAAAACTTTACAGTGATCATATGCACACTTGATTTTTTTTTTAATTTTGAGAGTACATATTAAGGCTGGGAACAATGAAATGATAAAGGGCTTAGAATAGAGAAAACAACAGGAGAGAGCTTAGGCAGGGCTGCTTTGGCTCTCTAGAAATGCTGTGGGAAAGAACTGAGCCAAGGCAGGGCTGCTGTCAGCTCACCAGAGAGTCAGAGAAAAGGGGGCCTTTGGGACAGGTTCAAGTGGTTAGCCCAGGAGGAGCTGCCACTGCCCATTATTCCCCTGGTTGCAAGTCTCATAGGGTCCCTTAAAGTTTAGGAGATGCTCACCTGTGGGACAAGTAGAGGGGGAATGGAGAGGCACAGGCATCCTCCAGGAGGGAGAGTGCATGATGGGTCCTTTGTCTTGAGGGTTTTAAAGCCTGGGAGTTTAGAGGAGGTCTCAGGAAAGGATCTCAATAGAACACTCACCAACTTTTCCAGTGTATCCTTTCAGGGTCGTGGTCTCCACTGATTGGTCAGGGCCATTGCAGCTGGTCCTCCTGGTGTCACCCACCTGGTGTTGCTGCTTTTCTGGGCATAGGGCTGAAATACAGGTCTAGATGTTATCTCCAGGGAGGACAGGTGAGGGGGTTTAAACCACACGGTCAGCAATATGCCAGGGGAGGAAAGGTCACCATGGGGACAAAGTCTAGCATCGGTTTTGACCATTGCTAGGCACCCAGGGCTTTTCCCCCTGGTGACCTTCTGTATCTGGCTGTAAATTGCTTGGCCAGTTCTTCAACCATCTGTCTCAGTTTCCCCATTTCATTTGTCAAGGAATTTTGCTAGTTTCTTACTATCCTGCCTCATTCTCCCACCAGAGACTTCCATTCCTGAAATCTTTTAGGTGTGATGAGCGAGGAGAGTCTGTTATCTGTAACTGTTTCCTGCTGACAAGGGCTGTGGTCCCTCCCTGTGTAGGTTATGGAAGTCTCTTCCTGCCTGATCTAAGAAGACAAGATAATGGGATCTGAGACTGCAGCAGAGAAGCTGTTAGCTGATTCTTCTAAAGTTAGAGATGGGTCAGAATCTCTGAAACATCATGATCTTGATACGACATTTTTGTATTTTAGAGATGACAAATTTGACAAGAAGGTTAAAAAGGCATTACCTAAAAATGAGAAGGACAATTATAGTAATTAAAGGTCTGATGATAGGTAAGAACCAGGTGATAGACGAAGGGACCAACTTTACAGTGTCCCAGATTAAGTTGGTGAAGTGGCTTCCCTGGACAAAGGTGTGTCATCTGCCTGAAGCCCTTCTGTGTACTATATAGTTCACTCAAATTAGGCTAATGGGAATATCCTAAGATCTTCCAGAAGTAGGTTTTCTTGTCTGAATCTCTTGGGCAGGAAAGGGAAATCAGTTTCAAAGTGGCAGAAGTTTGGTGCCTTCACTCCTGCCTTTTAAATAATAAAGGTTGACATTCCAGAAGTGAAGTTGGTACATTGCTCCATATTTCATTGACTCAATTATTTATTCCTGAATATGTCAGTTCAGTTAAATTGCTGAGTCTCATTTCAGGAGGTGATGCAGATAGGTTTCCAGGGTGAGACCAAGAAACGTAATTAGGTGATCCAGGTCACAGCACCACATTAACAGTGATGTTGACTGCGAAATGGCACCAGTTGTTACCGTCGAGGTTCAAAGTTACAGAGTTAGTAGAAGTGAGCCAGCTGGGCTGTGTAGCCTCAGGAAACAAGGTGCCATATGGGTTGCTGGAGAATGTTACCAGACAGGGACCAGGCTCACAGTGGGTTTGCCTCAAGCTGCCTATAGTGTATGGGTTAGCTTTGTGCAAGAAAGATTTAACAACATGAGTCCAAGTGATTTTGAATATATGTTTATTAAAGCTAGGGACAGTGAAACAAGGAGGGGCTTAGGGTAGAAGAAGCAACAGGAGACCATGTGGGTCTGCTCTGGCTCTTTAGAAACACTCTGGGAAAGAAATGAGTTGAGGTGAAGCTGCTGTCAGCTCACTGGGGAGTGAGGGAAAAAAGGGTCTTGGGGGTAGGTTCAGTGGATTAGCCCGAGATGAGTTGCTCCTGCCCATTGCTTCCCTGGTGGCAATACTCCTGTGAGCTCTTCAAGTTTAGGAGATGGATGCCTGTGGGGGAAGAAGAGGGGAAGGGAGAGGTATGGGCATGCTCCTGGGAGGGAGAATACATGCCAAACTGGAAATTATTAACAGTCTATAAAATGCTATAAAACAAAACTGCCAGAATGTTACTTTATTTTCAAGCATCCCAAAAAGATAAACAGAAAATAGTCAAAGAAGCTGATAAATGGTAACTATAAGAATTTGTCCTTTTCTACCAGTTTTTATTCTTGGTCTTTCAATTTCATTTCCCCCCCTTTTTAGTAGCTATGTCCTGCCCCATTCCTTGATCTTTACTCAGTTACTTACTTCCTCTCATGCTCCTTATCTGCATATTTCAGATAAACAGACCTACACTGGTCCTTCAAAGATTCCTCTAAAAGGATCAGGATATCTTCTAGTTCCTTCTGCTGTGACAGGACAAAATCCAATTGTTTTCCAGCCTGAAAAAAACCTCAAGTCAATAGAAGGGCTGGTAAAAGTAATTTGGAGTGACAAACTAAGTGGAAATCAACTATAATTAGAAAAAAATCAAAGAGATAGATCTTTAATCTTTCAAGCTAGGGAATCTAAGGTCCTACCTTTTCTGATCCAATTTCACTTTTTTCACTTCTCCATGTAAAATAGCAATCTGTAAAGGAAAATAAGAATATAATAATGTAAGTATTTGAACTTGTATTCTTAAAGTAATATTAATTTTCTCATATATACTATAAATATGAAAGTGCTCCTAATTCTGGGTATTTATTACCTAAGAACAATATTTTTAAGTTGATTATCAATATCAGTATACAAAATGAACCATTAAATATAGGTCTATTCTCTTCTGTTCATCTGAAAATACTTGTACAATGCAGGTAGATTAATGAGAATGTCTTCTAACCTTCTCAACATTCTCAATCAGTGTATGGTTCAAAGCACTGACCTGGGTGGCCTGGTGAAGAAGGTACTTCTTTTAATCTTCTAACTCAAGGTTAAGAATGTCTACCAGATTGTCCAGCTGATAATATGTCATCATGGGAGTTATGGTCAAGCTAAAAAAAAGGAATGCAGTATGATCAGATTTTTAAAAGTATCAGATTTTTCAATGGATAATATTGGAGGACTTAATACAGAAAGCAGTACATAAAGAGTTTCTCAGACCTGCTCCTCTCAAAAACCATCATAACTGATAAAGATTATTTTAAAAACAACTATTCAAAGTGTTTGGAAATTATCCTATGGAAATACAGTAAATACAGATTTATTCCAAAAGCCTACCAAATCTCATCAAGAACAGCTAAAGTCTGTGCCATAACCTGCTCCCTTCCTTCCCCCTCAGCACAGCATGATGATAACTCCATTCTGCATGGGTATTGTCACAGAGATAGGACTCCCTCCTCTCAGCTTTCAGTCAAAGTGATCCATACCAGGTCTAAGCAGCATCCTCAAAACCCAGTAGGAAGGTTGAGGATAATCTTCCATCCCTCACTAAGCAGAACCAAATAAAATTCTCATTCCCCTGCAAGATGGTACCAAAAAGGCTGAGCAGGTAGTTGATCTTTGATCCTCTGATTGGTGGAAGCAGCAATATTCTAATTCCTCTGCTGGGGCAAATATCAGCGGGATGGGTTCGAGAAGTAATCATCGATTCCACGTCCAACAGAGGCAGGCAAAGTTCAGTTCCCCTACTAGGGTACTGTCATCTCAGTGCAGTGACAAAATGAACCTAAATCTCCACCCAGCAGCAATAAGGCTTAATAAGGTAGAGTGAGACAGAATCAGGTAGTCTTCAACCTTTGTCTTTAGTGTCAGTGGGACCCAGTGAGGAGCTAACCTCTATACCCATCTGGCATCATCGATACCTAGAAAGGTAATTCAATTAGGGGTTAGTAAGGTCTCCAGTTCCCAGCACCCTTGGTGTCAGCAAGGCTCACTGGAAAGTTTAACCTCCACACCTACTGGAAAAACCAAGACTGAACAAGTCAGGGCTAATCAGCACTTTGTCCCCCTTCTCCCTAGGGCCTCTGTCAGTGAGGCCCAGTGGGGACCTAAAGTTTCATCAAAGCAGCTAAAAAAAACAATTTGAGACAGAGTAGCTGACATTCTGCTTTCTCCCTCCTCTTGTGTCTGTGAGGCCTAGTATGAAGCTGAAATTCTGCCTCTACCCTACAGCAATTAAGTACTATGAGTTAGTCACCCACTTTCCCTGGTTCTGGGCATTGGGGGGACCAGCTGAAAGCTGAGCTTACATTCCCATTGAGAGGTTAAAGTGATATGATACAAGGCCCCTCTTATATGGGGAAGGAGTCAGTAGGGCAGAACATGGAGCTAAATTTCCATACCGCTTCTCTGTGCTGAGGTAGTATGAGTCAGTGCTCCACTTTTGCTGGAGTGGTATGATTAGGGTCCAGTGGGAAGCTAAACATGTAAACATATACAACCCTTGCACTACACCTCAACAAAAGGATTGCCTAATGAAAAAAAAAAAGAAGAAGATTTAAATAGGACTCAGACTCCCCCAATACAATATACAAAATACCCAGAATATAATTGAAAATTTCCCGTAATATCAAGAACCAGAAAAATCACAACCCACAAGAGAAAAGACAATCTATAGATGCCAACATTGAGAGGTATCAGAGGATGGAATTACCCACAAAGCATTTTAATGCAGGTATCCAAAAAAAATTCTCTAACGGCAATTGTAAATCCTCTAGAAATCAATGAAAAATAGGAAATCTCATCAAAGAAGTAAAAGTTATGAAAAACAACCAAATGGAAATTATAGAACTGAAAAATAAAATAACTAAAGAAACTCACATGTAGGGTTTGATACTAGACAGTACATGACAGAGGACACAATCAGTGAAATTTAGAATAGATCAATAGAATTTACAGAGCAGCAGAGAGAAAATTTGGCACACACAAAAAAGGAAAATAATCTCAAAGACCCTGGAGGACAATTATAAAAAAGAGGTAACATTTGTAACATCAAAGGATGATACATTAGAGAGGAAAATAGAGAATAGCATTGAAAAGGTATTCTGAAAAACAGAGGTTGAAAAATCCAAATTTGGCAACAGACATAAACCATTAAAAAAACTGAGCAAACCTCAAACAGAATTAATACATACAATATTTAATTTCTGAAAACTAAAGATAAAGAAAGAAAAATCTTAAAAGCAGATCTGAAAATACAATGAAGCAACAGGATCAAATTATCATTTATAATACGCTGCTCCTAACAGCAGAAAACGCAACTTGCAGGTGCCCACAGAATATTCACCAAGAGCTCTGGCTGGTGTGTCTCAGTAGACTGATTGAGTGCAGGCCTGTGAAGCAAGAGGTCGCCAGTTCAATTCCAAGTCAAGGCACATGCCTGGGTTGTAGGCCAGGTTCCTCATTGGGGGAGTGTGAGAGGCAACTGATAGATGTTTCTCTCCCACATTGATGTTTCTCTCCCTCTTTTTCTCCCTCCCCTCACCTCACTCTAAAAAAAAAATAAAATCTTAATAAAAATAAAAAAGAATATTCACCAAGAAAGACCATACTATGAAGGAATCAAACTAGAAATCAACATAGAAAGAAAACAAGAAAAATCTCCAAACACTTCAAAATTAAATAACACAATTGTAAATAATCTATGGGTCAAAGAGGATTTTACAAGTACAGTTGACCCTTGAATAGCATGGGGGTTAGAGCCACCAACACTTCATGCAGTTGAAAATCCATGTATAACTTTTTATTTTTAGTTATACTTGGCAGTCGGTATTATTTTATATTAGTTTCAGGTGGAAAATCCACGTGTAACTTTTGACTCCCTAAAAACTTAACTTCCAGCCTACTGTTGACTGGAAGCCTAACTGAGAACATAAACAGTCAATTAACACATATTTTGCATATTATATGTATTATATTATGTATTCTTACAATAAAGTAAGCCAGAGAAAAGAAAATGTTATTGAGAAAATCATAAGGAAGAAAAAATACATTTACAGTTTTTGTAGAGGAAATCCATGTATAAGTCAACACGTGAAGTTCAAACACAGATTGTTCAAGGGTGAACTGTACATAGTTCAGCTCTTGTGAAAAGAAAATGAAAATACAACATAACTAAATATGTAAAGAGCTAATACAGTGCTAAGAAGGATATTTATAGTACTAAATGCTTACATTAGAAAAGATGAAATGTCTGAAATCAATAATCAAAGTTTCTACTTTAAGTAACTAGAAAAAAAGAGCAAAATGAACCCAACATAGTCATCAGAAGGAAAAACTAATAATGAGTAGATATTAATAAAACTGAAAATAAAAACAATAGAGATAAGTCAATAAAAAATTACTTCTTTGGGAGAAGGTCAATAAAATTGATAAAAGAAAGGTAAAAAACACCACCATCAGAAATGAAATAGAAATACAAGGTCTGTCCGGAAAAAGTCAAGCCTTTGTTGATATCACCACAACAGTTTATCTGACATCAAAGTAACCTGGCAGCCAAGGAGAGTGGACTGGCGTATGCACGAGTGAATAAGGACAACTTCACTAGTTATAGTGATGTTATAACATGAGTTGTAAGGACAACTAGTGAAGTTGTCCTTATACTAGTCAGGGGGGCAGTAGACATCATTAAGTGAGCATGTGTACCATGTGGCTGTCACATTCAAAATGAGTGAGCAAGTAGAGCAATGAATCTCCATCGAATTTTGAGTTAAGCTTGAACATTCCCCTGTGGAAACTGTTCTGATGATTGAGAAGGCCACAGCTATGGGTAACTGCTGATTGGCAGCTTCATGAGGATAATACACCCGCTTACGCATCGCATCTCGTGCAGAGTTTTTTGGTGAAACATCAAATCACCCAGGTGACTTAGCTCCCCTATAGCCTAGATTTGACACCCTGCAACGCCTGGCTTTTCCCAAGACTAAAATCACCTTGGAAAGGGAAGAGATTTTAGACCATTGATGAGATTCAGGAAAATATGACAAGGTAGTTGATGGCTATTGGGAGAACTGTGTGAGGCCCCAAGGTGTAAAAAAAAAAAAGAAAAAGCAGTGACAGCACCAAATCTTGGCAAGAATGAGAACTAAATCCCTCAGGCATTGCTGTTGAGCAGGTAATATGGCAGAGACATTCTGAAAAAGAACTTGGCAGTTTCTTACATAAAGTTGTTATGTGCATCAACAGTTTGTTCTTTTTTTATTTCTCTGAAGTATTCCATGGTATTGTGGGTGTACCATATTTTGTATAACTGTTCACCTGTTGATAGACATCTAGGTTGTTTCCAGTTTGGGGCTATTATGAATAAAACTTCTGTGAACATTGTTTCAAAACTTTGAAGGGGACTGAGGCATCATTGGTCTAGGTACAATGTTTCTTGTATCTTGTATTGTCTTCAACAAATGTCTCTATTTTTCATATTACATGGTTGGATACCTTCTGAACAGACCTTGTATCCCTACAGTTATTAAGATAACAAAAACAGAATACTACAAACAACTTTATACTCATAAATTTGAAAACTTAGAAGAAACAGATCTACTCCTTAAAAATCACACACTACTAAAATGCACTGAAGATGAAAAACAGATAATCTTATCAGTCCCAGAACCACCAAAGAAATTGATTGATAATTTAAAAAGCTCCCCAAAAATAACATCCAGTCCCAGAAGTTTCACTGGAGAAAACTGACAAACTTTAATGAATCAACACCAATTTTACAGAATTTCTTCTATAAAACAGGAGAGAAGAATAGTCCCTAATCATTTTCTGAGACCAGTATTATCTGGATATCAAAATCAGAGATGGACTAAAAGATAGTAAACAAAACTACAGACCAATACTTCTTATGAACTTAGATAAAACAGTCCTCAAACAAAATACTGGAAACTGAACCCAAAAATGTATTAAGAAATTATATAGCAAGTGTTACTGATTCCACATATATCACACTGGGTTAACATTTGGAAATCAATCAGTGTAATTCACCATATCATCAAGCTAACAAAGAAAAATCTTAAATGTCTGTATCAATTAAAGCAGAAAAAGCACGTAACACAAGTATGTCCAGTTGAGTTTTGAGAAAGATGCAAAAGTGATTCAATGGAGGAAGATAGCCTTTCAACAAAGGATGATAAAAAATCTGAATATCCCCAAACCAAAAAAAAGGAAAAAAAAAGTGAACCTCAATCTATAACACATGGCTTACGCAAAAATTAACTCAAAGTGGATCGTGAGTTTAAATGTGAAATGTAAAACTATAAAACTTTTAGTAAAAATAGAAAATCTTTGGAATCTACAGTTAGACGAAGAACTCTTATATTTGACACTAAATGAATAAACTGATGAATTAAATGAATAAAGGAAAAATTGGTAAATTAGACCTCATCAATTAAGAGTTTTTGTTTGGCAAAATACCATGTTGAAAATATAAAAAGACAAGTTACAGAGTTAGAGAAAATATTGTAAACCACATATCTGTTAAAGAACTGGTATCAAGAATATATAAAACTCTTAAAACTTAGTAAAAATTCAAGTAAAAAAAGGATAAAAGATATGGACACTTCACCAAAGAAGATATCCTGATGGCAGATACACACATGAAAATGTTCAACATCATCATCAGAAGAAAACTGTAAATTAAAACCACAATGAGGTATCTTTATATTTATTAGAAGGGCTAAAATTAAAAAGAAAAAGAAAAAGCAGTGACAACACCAAATCTTGGCAAGAATGAGAACTGAATCCCTCACACATTGCTGTTGAGCAGGTAATATGGCAGAGACATTCTGAAAAAAACTTGGCAGTTTCTTACATAATAAACATGTATTTTCCATCCTCCACAGCAATTCCTGGGCATTTATCCCAGAGAAATGAGACTAGGTTTACAAAACAAACTGTAAACAATGTTCACAGAAGTTTTATTCATAATAGCCCCAAACTGGAAACAACCTAGATATCTATCAACAGGTGAACAGTTATACAAAATATGGTACATCCACAATACCATGGAATACTTCAGAGAAATAAAAAAAGAACAAACTGTTGATGCACATAACAACTTTATCGCAAGTAATTATGCCTAGTGGAAAAAAAAAACTAATATCCTAAAATTGCATGTTGTATGATTCCATTTGAATAACATTTCTAAAAGCATCAAGATTATAGAAGTGGAGAACAGATTAATTGTTGCTTGGGGTCAGGGAACGGAGGGCAGTGAGTGTGGCTATAACAAACTGACAGAGACCAGAGGGGAGTGGGGAGTGGGATAATGAGAGGGGAAGAAATGGACGGGTCAAGTCAAGGAACTTCTATAAAGTACCCATGGACACAGACAATGAAGGGGAGGACTGAATGTGGGAGGTGGGGGCTAGGTAGGGCAGGGGGGAGTAATGTGGGGAAATGAGGACAACTGTAACTGAACCACAATAAAAAAAAAGGTAACAGTTGGGATCCTTATGGTGATGGAACTGTTCTGTATCTTGACTGTATCAATGTCAACATTCTGCCTGTATATTGTACTAAAGTTATTATTGGGAGAAACTGGCTACAAAAACATAATTTTGTATTATTTTTTAGAAGTACATGTGACTCTACAATTATCTCAAAATAAAAAATTAATAAAAATCAAGGACAATTAGAGAGGAACACAGCACAGACTATAATACAAGCCCTGGAGTTTGACTGCCTAAATTTCAGTCTCAGCTCAACCATTACCAAATTTGTGACCAGAGGCAGACTATAAAAGTGCTATGTGCTCTGATTTTCTCATCTATAAAATGGGAACAAAAATAGTGCCTATTTTATAGGGTTACTCGGAGGATTAAATGATATGAAATTTGTAAAGCACTGTGAAATTGCTAAACATATAGTAATTATACAATAAATGTTAGCTATTATTAGTAACAGTAATAATTTTAATATAATGGTATTCAGAAGACAAGAGTATCCTGTTATTCAATTTCCTATGCTACAGAAATCCTTTCTCTAACTGCTCCTTCAACTCGAGTCATTTACCTAATTTTCAAACACTGTTCTGAAGCTATACAAACAAATTACACCTGTACATGATAAATAAAATTGAACTCAGGCAAATTTTCAAATAAATAGGCTGACCTAACAGTCCAAGTAAAAGGTGTAGAAGCAAAACCAACTGGAACAGTGTCATTAATCCCAGTTGATATTAGTGGTTTTTGATTGAAGGTAAAGCCACTAACGTTTGTGGTGGTGGTGGTAGTAGTGACAGTGGAGGTGGTAGTCGTTGACAGTAAAGCTGGAAAATAAAATATGTAATGTTAGTAAGAAAAGAAACTTTTATTTAGTCCTTTGATTGATTCAGGACAAATACTATAGAATCATTATTTTGAATGTGAATTAAACTCAAAGTTGTATGGATTTGAACTTAATGTTGTAGTAATATGAAGTGATACATGGCCAGCCAGGTATCTAGATTAACTTCCCTGCTGAAAACTAAAACTCCTGGATGAATTCATAGAAAAACAAAACTTACAACCTAACCAGACCTATGGCTAATAAAACAATTGAATAAGTCCTCAAAACTCTTTCCATAAAGAAAACTCCAGATCCAGATGACCTCACTGGCAAGCTCTACACTAAGCTTTAAAAGGAAGAAAAATTGCAATTATACACAAACTCTCTGTACATCCATCTTTGCATACATACATGAGTATATTGTATAATTAACTCTTAGAAATTAAATTGCTGGATCAAATGGTCAGCATGCTCTAAATTTAAATATATCTTACCAAATTGCCCTACAAAAAAGATTTGCCAATTTACACTCCTATCAACAGGAAAGAGTACCTGTTTCTCAACATCACAGCCCAAACAGGGCATATATCTCTGCCACTCTAATAGATAAAAGGTTCTCACAATTTTATGTACAGCACAGACTTCTCTCCTATGTGCCTTTTATCTACTGCATCTCTACTAGAATGCCCTGCCCTCTGTAGATGAAATTCTCAGTATACTTCATGGCCTAACTCAAATTTCTCCTTCCCTTGTTTATTGGCCACTTCTCCTCTAATCATTATTATCTCTTGGTTTTCTGAACTTCTGCAGCACTTTGGTTTTTTCCTAAACACTAAGCACTTAAAGAACAAGTTCAGAACATTATGGCTGGGGAAATTGGAAATATTTTCTTCTTTTTAGTTCTCTGTAGTTTTCAAATGTTCTTATAATTAATAAATGCTGCTTCTGTAACAAAAATGTATTATAAATATAGTATAACATGTACACTATTGCTTGTTTTACATTAGCCTTGCTTTCCCAATTAGCAATATGTTCAGGTTAGGGGCCATACTAGATAAATACATACATCATGGTGCCTGCCAACATTCAGTGACTATTCTAAGGGAGTTGGCCTACTCCATTACTGATGAAAGAACAGGCTCAGACACCCATCCTTTATTCTAGCAATTCTGTCTTTTGATCCTGGTTCACAGCTGATTGGGACAAGGATGGGCATCTGAAGCAGAGGAAGCCATCCTGTATGCTACTGGCAGTCTATGAGAAGGTATGGCTTAAGAAAGCTGTAGCCAAACAGGGATAAGATAGGTCAGAATCTTATGTTCAGAAATCCAGAATTATAGAAAGAATTCAACTGTAAGTAGCAGTATGGAAATATTTCCAGAAATACAGTATGGAAAGAATCAGACTTTAGTAGAAATTTGGAAATATTCTGAAAAGTATGGAAAGAATCATACCTATAGCAGAGGCAGCTGAAAAGACAGACAGAGGAAGAACATGAAGTAGAAGTAAGGAGCCATGAGCAAGTCAAAATTAAAAATAAGCTAAAACAGTAAGGCAGAAAAAGAGATAAGGAAACCAATGGGGAGTTATAAGATAGTAGACAAAGGACAATAACTTCATCATGTTTGTGCAATATTAGATTCAGGAGGTCCCTAACGCTGCCTTTAGAACAACTCTTATCAGCTCTAGTAGTTTTTTGGTAGAATCTTTGTGGTTCTCTATGTATAGTATCATGCAAATAAAGACAGTTTTATTCCTTCCTTTCCAATTTGGAAGCCTTTTATTTCTTCTTTTTCTCTGATTGCTGTGGCTAGGAAGGACTTCCAGTACTATTTTGAATAAGAGAGGTGAAAGCGGACATCACGCTATATAATATCAAACTATACTACAATATGCTACAATAACAACAGCATGGTACTGGCAAAAAAAAAGACACATAGATCAATGGAACACAATAGAAATCCCAAAAATAAACTCACACCTTTATTATTGATTAATATTCAACAGAAGAAGCAAGTACATACAATAGGCTAAATATAGTTTCTTCAATAAATGATATTAAGGAAATTTGACACACATGTGCAGAATAATGAAACCAGACCATCTTTTTACACCATATATAAGAATAAATTCAAAATGGAACAAAGACTTAAATGTTAGCCCTGAAACCACAAAAATCCTAACAGAAAACATAGGCAGTAAAATCTTGGACATTGCTAGTAGTAACATTTTATCTGATACATCTCCCCAGGCAAGGGAAACAAAAGAAAAAAATTTAAAAAATGGGACTACATCAAACTAAAAAAAATACTTTGCACAGCAAAGGAGACCAACAACAAAATAAAAAGATAACCTACAGGATGGGAGAACATATTCACCAATACATCTGATAAGTGGTTAATATCCAAAAATTAGAAAAAAACTTATAAAACTCAACACTAAAAACAGAAATGACCCAATGAAAAAATGGGCCAAGGACCTGAATTGACACTTCTTCAAAGAGAACATACAGATGGCCAACAGACATATGAGAAGATGTTCAAGGTCACTAATCTTCAGAGAAATGAAAATTAAAAACACAATGAGATACTATCTCACACCTGGTAGAATGGCTATCATTAATAAATCAACAAACCACAAGTGCTGATGAGGATGTGGAGAAAGAGGAACCATTTTGCACTGTCTGTGGGAATGCAGGCTGGTTCAGCCACTGTGGAAAGCAATATGGACGTATCTCAAAAAATGAAAAGTAGATCTTCCTTTTGACCCAGCAATTCCACTTCTGGGAATATATCCAAAGAAACCCAAAACACTAATTCGAAAGAACATAAGCACCCTATGTTCATTGCAGTGTTATTTACAATAGCCAAGATATGGAAGCTGCCCAAGTGTCCGTCAGTAGAATGGATAAAACAACTATGGGACATTTACACAATGCAATACAACTTGTCAGAAAAAAAGAAGAAAATTTTATCCTTTGCAACAGTATGGATGAACCTGGAGAATATTATGCTAAGTGAAATAAGCGAGTCAGAGAAAGAGACGAATACTATATGATTTCAGTCACATGTGGAATCTAATGAACTGAACTAACAAACAAAATAGAGACAGACTCAGAGAGAGCAGGATGACAGCTATTGGAAGGGGAGGTAGGAGGTGAAAGGATCAAGCAAAAAGGAAAAAAGACTCATGGACATGGGCAAGAGTATGGTGATTGTAATGGGGACGGGTTTATAAAGGGGTTAAATGGTAATG
Source organism: Mormoops blainvillei (assembly GCA_004026545.1). Classification (NCBI taxonomy): domain Eukaryota; kingdom Metazoa; phylum Chordata; class Mammalia; order Chiroptera; family Mormoopidae; genus Mormoops; species Mormoops blainvillei. Next base: position 111,560 of record PVJD01001920.1, on the reverse strand, counting down.
GAAAAAATACAATAAAAAACAGGTACTTATTAAAAAAAAAATACCTGGAGAGACTACTGATTGGATCCTGTGTGGTATTTTTTATAGCCACATGTCATCACATTATTCTTCTGAGAATAACAATCTTATATAAAAGAAACTCTTCCCCAGCAATGCTGAAAATTAATAACACTATCAAGAGATCCTCCCCTTTATTGATTAGTTCAATCAAATATTGGGTAACTACCACAGTCAAACAGAAGAACAACTAAGGGAAAAAATGAGTCTTACACCTGAAACTATTATAATATTGTATACCAACTATTTCTAAATAAAAAATACTATTTTTAAATAAGATTTAAATATTTTATTTATTATTTTTAGAGAGAGAGGGAGAGAGGGAAACATCAATGTGTGGTTGTCTCTCGCACGCCCTCTACTGGGGACCTGGCCAGCAACCCAGGTGTATGCCCTGACTGGGAATCAAACCAGTGACCTTTTGGTTCACAGTCCAGCACTCAATCCACTGAGCACATCAGCCAAGGCTAAATAAAAATTTTAAATAATACAAAAGGAAAAATGAGCCCTTATAAAGGGGTTTTTCACCCAAAGAAAAGTTTTCAAAAAGTAATATAGATTTATTGGAGTGATCACTTTGTAAATTATATAAATGTTTAATCACTACATTGCACATCTGAAACTAATATAATATTGTATGTCAACTGGAATTAAAATAAAAACATTTAAAATAAAAATTAAAAATGTAAAATTGTGAAATTTTCTATAGGAAAAAAATACTCTGCATTTCCTGACAAGGACAAATGTCCGAAGTGAAAACAGCAAATTCTAAGATGGTATATATGTGTTTTTTTCCATTTTTGTAAAACAAATGCATTTAATGTATGTTTGTATGTGTTTGGAAAAAGTCTAGAAAGATAAAAGCCAAATAGTTCTACAGGAAGTGATGTATGTCTATATGTCTATTACATGTGTATATGGTTTTTATAATAAAAAAGTAACTACCATCACTACCACTAAAGAAAGAGCTATACAGGCATACAAAACACCTTCCAGAAATATTATTGACTCCTTCAGGAAATTAAAACCTGTCAGCCTAAACATAAAGGAATGTTGTATCATAAATAAATATATGATTGTTTAAACCTTTTTTATATAGTATATATCTTTGTTTCTTTTTTATGCTATTTTAAAAAGGTATAAATTAGCTCTGGCATAAAAGATAATATTTAAATAATAATAATATTTCAATTAATACCAAAAGAAACAATGGATTTGAGAATGAAGTTTCTATCACAGTCTGATTTTGCAAGTTACAACTTTGGTCTAAACTAAATATTAATTAACTCTACATAACTGTATAGTAAAAGAAAAACATAATTCTATAAATAACAGAAAATAATTGCATACCAAACTTGGATTTACGTCTAAACATATCTCGTTCTGACAGCCTTAAAATCGTTATATAAAATAGTGAAAACAGCCTTTCAAAGGTTCTACTATCCAATTTTCCTATCCTGTCCCTGATCAACAGCTGCGTATATTCCTCAATGCTGGAAAGGGACATCATTACCTTCACAGACTCAAACACAAATGAGAGTGGTGAAAAACTTCTTTTAAAACTTGCTGATTATATCTAGGGTAGAGAATCATCTCAAATAGTTATAAATTTGTAGGCAAACACCTGAAAGCTGCTGCTCTAAAATGATGATTTCTGAGGTGAAGTATCTGAGCAAGAAAATACACTTGGGCAGAAGAAAAGATGAGTAGGGGGAAGAAAAAACTCAGGGTGGTTGGTGTGGAGTTGAGATATATCTGATAGGGAGATGGGTAAGTACATAAAGTGAGGTTGAACGAAATAGCAATAAGGGATGAGCTAGTAGCAAAGGTACCGGTTTGCAGGAAGAAATTTGAGACTTAGGTAGGAGGTGGGTAATGGCAGAGTCACCAAAAAGCCTGCCAGTTCATATTTCAATGACTCAACATGACTGAAATAATCAGTTCTTTGTTTAGCATTTTATGGGGGAAATTATATGTTTCACAAATATGGCAATTTGTAAAGTTCTCAAGACACACCCTTCACAACTCATAGGTTGGCCGGGTAGTAGAGTACACAGTACAAAATCATTTAAGTGTTGGTTGTACAGAAGAATGTATAAATAAATGGTTGTACATCTTTGTTTAGGAATAATTACTTTAAGGTTAAAAGGGATTGACTTTTACTTTCTGCCAGGTTTGCAGAAAAATTCATTTCAGCCCTAATCAAACTTTTATGGTAAAAACAAACAAGACTTCTTTAAAATGGAGTCTGATTTAAGTAGCAACTGTCTCCTAACCACCCAGTTGACCACAGCTATAAGGCAATGGGTAACCAAGTTTTCTTCAACCTATAACCTAATTAGCTCCTAACTGGCAGAAACAAATTTAGAATGGATATATAGGTATAAAGAAACTCATAACCAGCCTTAGGAGAGGGTCAACTTTAATATATATCAAAAATTAACTTTTAGAGGAAAATAACTCTATCAATCGCAATATATTGCATTAATTTAAACACTATGATCAATAATAAAAATTCTTAACTTTAAAAGTTGACAAGAATTTGAAAGCAGTTTTGATTGTAGTCTTCTTAAAGGAATAATATCATAGATATTTATTGTCTCATTCTACTCATCAATATAGGCATAACTTTTGATGAGATGATCAAAACCTAATTAGTACTGAAAGCTACAGAATACAACCTACTTACTGCTTGTTATACAGTATACTTCCAATGACCATCCAAACAAATCCCGGTAATTCTTAAATCTTGCTAAACATTGCTCCACCTGTTACCGGGAATTTCAATCCAAATCCCAAAGTTATACCACCAAGTGTTGCAGCCAAAGTTGTTGGAACACCAACTGCAGGAACGAACATATTACCTATTACCCTTTTAATAAAAAAAAAAAACAGTGAGGAATTTATATAGACTTTCTCAACTGAAGAAAGAGACTTTTGGCTAAACTTAAAAACAAACAAACAAACAAACAAACAAAAACCATGGTCAATCCATTTACATTTTTTTTATCCTCACCCTGGGCATTTTTTTCATTGCTTTTAGAGAGACAGGAAGGGAGAGAGAAACATTGATGTGAGAAACATCAATTGTCTTCCTCCCCTATGCACTGGGTCCAGGGATTGTACATGCCTAGACAGAGAATTAGACCCACAACCTTTCAGTTATGGGACAATACTTCAACCAAATAAGCCTCACTGGCCAGGGCTGTGGTCAATCCACTTATTTAAAATGTCCAGAAAAGGCAAATCTATGGAGACAGAAAATAGATTAGTATTTGTCTTGGAATGAGTGATCTTACTGGAGTGATAAAAGTGTTCTAAAACTTGATTATAATGACAATTACAAATGCTGAATTGTATACTTAAAATAAGTCAAATTTATGATATGCTGTTATACTTCATTAATCTTAAAAAATACTATGGTCAAGATTTAATTTTGTAGGCAAGAGCACCAAAGAGAGAAAAGGGGGGAAAAAACTGTCAAAGGTTAAGAGGGCAAATCTTTGATTGAAAATGGAATTCATTCAATAACTTTAACTTCCAACTTCAGACATCATCATATTTACAGTATCTATTATAGTTGAGAAGGATATTTATTACATCTATCAAAAGCTTCCAAGAAGCTCAGTAATGTCTCAAAATTGGAAGTCTACTTGGTAGAAAATACAACTCCAGTGGTAACCAGCAATTTTAATATTTACTTATGCCAACTGCACAAGCAATTCCTGGCAAGTTTTGTTCCCAGAAATGGTGACAATCTTTCTATGATAGGGCTTTGGGGGAACCGTATTATAGCTAGGATTACAATAACAAAAACTAATGATGAACATCATGGCTTTGGGAAGACACCTCAAAAGTATAGTCAGCTTATAGATCTATAAAAAAGAATTGCCCAATACATATACAGAATTCAATATTCTCAGCATTTGCTTTTATTCTACTAATGGGAGATGTATAGCAAAGAAGTCAGGGTTACAAGATAATTAATGTCCCACTTAGCTCCAAGAATCCAGATGTTCCCTTCAAGGAGAGAAGCCATGATTTTAGGCCATCACAGTGTTGATTAAAACCTGAAACTACAGCTGGTCCTTTTGTTATGTAACACTTCTGGTAGGTATAATGTAAGGACCACAAACCTGGTCTATATAGAAGAATATATTGTTATAGCAAGACTCCCATAACATTTATTTCCTTATGTTATCTTTTTCACATGGATAATAAGAATTATTTCCTTCGGAAATACTTGTCAAAACTCCCACTCTTTCTATTCACATTAGCTTCAAGAAGTTGTTTCAAAACATTAAAATGATAATTAATCATATGTTTAAATGATCATTTTAAGCTGTAATAGTCATGTTAATGTAAAATTCACAGCTAAAGCCATGACAATTAGGTTCTTTAACAAAGTTATTATTGGTATCAGAACTAACAGATTGGTCCAAGCATAACGACATTTTATGAGATGCAGGAGAGCCATAGCTTATATAGGAACATTGAGTTAAGTGACCTGATGCAGAATGATAATACTTGTTTTGCAACCAGTAACTTACATGAGAATCCAGTAATACCAGTGGAGGTGGAAACATTTGATATTGGTGTAAACAGCATGATGCTTGAACTAGTAGTGGTGGCAATAGTAAATGCTGGAGTCAAACCTAAAAATCAAAGTATAAAGCATAAAAATATGTCACACTGAAAACTACAAGATGTTGTTGAAAGAAATTGAAGAAAACACAAAGAAATGAAAAGATATTCCATGTTTATGGATTGGAAGAATTAACATTGTTAAAATGTCGATATAGCCTAAAGCAATCTATAGATTCAGTGCAATCTCTACCAAAATCCCAATGGCATTTTTCACAGAAATAGAGCAAAAAAATATCAAATTTGTGTGGAAACACAAAAGACCCCAAATAACCATAGCAATCCTGAGAAAGAAAAGAAAAAAAAGAAAAAAAAAAAAACAAAAAACCAGAGGTATTACACTCCCCAGTATGGTATCAGCAGAAAAACAGACACACAGAACAATGGAACAGAATTGAGAACCCAGAAATAAACCCACACATAAATAAGCAACTAATTTATGATAAAGGAGCCATGAATATACAATAGAGAAAGTCTCTTTAATAAATGGTGTTGGGAAAACTGGACAGCCAGACTCAAAAGAATGAAATTAGGCCACTATCTTAGACTATACATAAAAAATAATTCTTTAAACACCATTATAACAGGGTTTGTTTATATGCAGAAATAAAAACAAAGCAAGGAAAATCAGCTACTCTGAAATCTAATAAACGTGACATAGTAAAAGCCTGATTTAAAAAATAGTTCCATACAATTTAGTATAGCAACCTTTATAATATCATTGTAACAGAGAAATTCTACTTTACTAAAAAATTAAACATAAGAGGAAGATCCACTTCCAGAATTGTGACATAAGAATTCCTGGAGACCCACTGCCCAGTGAAACAACCATAACTTGTAAAAATATATATTTTAGTCCTGGTTGATGTGGCTCAGTGGATTGAGTGCTGGCCTATGAACCAAAGGGTCACTGGTTCAATTCTCAGTCAGGGCACATGCCTGGGTTGCAGGTCAGGTCTCCAGTGGGGGGGCGCGTGAGAGGCAACCACACATCGATGTTTCTCTCCCTCTCTTTCTCCCTCCTTTCCCCTCTCTCTAAAAATAAATAAATAAAATCTTTAAAAATATATATTTTAAAAACATTTAAAATCTCTGGAAATTGTCCTACATGTATGCAGCAAATGAAGACATATTTATTCAAGAAAATCTACTAAAACTCAGTAATACCAGTGAGGGTCTATGGCATATTAACCACAACCCACTTCCTTCTTCCTTCCACTCCCCTGCTCACCCTGATGAGCTACACTTGCTCACCTGATGAGCTACACTTGCTCACCTGCTTACCTGAAGCTATACTTCAGGCAGGAGTAGCCAAGAAAAATAGACTCCCTCTTTCCACAACTCCTAAACAAAGAATACAGTATTTCACTGACATGGGCAAACAGCCAGGATTTTTCATCATCTCCAACACAGTTACAGGGCTGAAATTCCTTGTGAATATAGTCAAGAGTTGAGGGACTCCCTTCCTCAAGTCAGCCTCCACTTACAGGACAGAGGCTTTGCGCTAGGTACAGCACGCTGAGAATATCAGGGTGCCATCATCCTTACCCTCACTGCCATGTAGGGCTGAGGTTTCATGCCTGAAGAGATAAGCGAGAGGACCAAAGGCAAGTGTCACTGCTCAGTGCCCAAAGCACTAGGTCGAAGAATTTGCCCAGGGATAAAGGCTGTCCATAAGAACAGAGTTCTCCCCAAAAGAACTGACTTTATTAAAAACAGAGTGTGAGGAAGTTCAAGTCAAAGGGCTTCCTTGCATCTCCCCCCAAAAAAGTAGATTTTGGTGGCAAGCAAGAAGAGGAGACAAGTAACTTCATGAGCACAACAATTTAGACTGTAGGCCAGATAGTCTACCAGAGATAACCAGGGAACGAAAAAGTTTAAAAGAGCCCTCCTCCTGAGATCGGAAGAATTATGTACTCATACATGCCATACCATGGATGAATCTTGAAAGCACAGTGCTAAATGAAAGGAGCCAGAAATAATAGGCCACATATTGTATGATTCCATTTACATGAAATGTCCAGAAGAGGCAAATCCACAGACAGAAAATATATTAGTGGTTGCAATCATCTGGGATAATGAGCAATGACTGCTAATGAAAACAGGACTTCTTTGGGGGTTGATGAAAATATCCTGGAATTACATACTTGTGATGGTTTCATGCTCTGTGAATATACTAAAAACCACTGAAAGAGGGGAAGATCGCGGCGAGGTAGGTGGGAGCTGAACCCACTTGCTCATGTACCCAACTGGGGCACCTAGCTGGTCTTCTGAAGAACAGAGTGAACAGCCAACAGAAACTCAGCTGATAAGTTTGGAAGCCAAAGGTTGCAGAGGACACTTAAAAGGGGACAGTAAGGAGATTTTGAAGGCTGATAGGAAGGTCCCTGGGACTTCCACTGGAGCCTGACGCTGCCGCAGGAGCACTGGAGGAGAGCTGGGTCAATGATTGCAACTTAGCAGTTCCCTTGCCTCCCACAGCAGGGAAGTTCCAGACCTGCACCAGGAGGGATCTGGATACTTAAAGTCGCTGGATAAAGAAGCAGTAAGAGACAAACAGTTGACAGGCAGTGTAGGCTGGCTGGGACTGCGGTTGCCAGCTGGGGCAGTACCAGAGAAATTGGGGAGCCTAGTGACACCTGGAGCTGGGAGAAGAGATGGGCTGTGACTGACCATGACACAGAGGGACTATGGACTGGTCGGAGTTGGTCTGTGTGGAAAGCTGGGTGCTTTTTAGGAACAGCAGGATGCACCCAAGGGGTCTTTTCTCAAAACATGTTCTCAGCCACTGTGCAAACGCCTTATATGCACAGAAGCCTTGCAGGAAATGGTCCTCATAGTCGTGCAGCAGCCGGGAAAGTGAAGATGGAGGAGTGGGAGAATGATGTGATCAAAGTGGGGCAGCAGGGGCCCAGAGAGGTAGCATCGCCCAGAGAGACTCCTTTCAATAGGGGAACTGAGCTGCCCTACAGGGACTTTGAAGGAGTATAGCGCCGAAACCAACAAATAGGTAGGGGGTTGCAATTTGCTCCCACTCAATGCACCTCACAGACTGATTAAAGTGTTGCAAAAGGAGGTGGATTATTGGCGTTGCCCTGGTTCATAGGCACATAGTGGACAGTTCTGGATGCACAGTGCTCTGAGGGCGTAGACTGGAAACTGGGCACCTGTGATTATTGCAGCCCAGACAGACCCCATCCGCATGGAACCATAGGAAAGGAAAAACACTGAACCCAGTCCCCCTGTCTGCCTGCTGGATCCAGGAAGACCAGAAAAACCTCCTTGGCAGGTTTAAGGTAAAAGGTAGGTTTTTTTCCCCCCTCAAGAGTCAGAGCTGTGAGAATATCAGAGACTATCCAGAAAAAACTCAGAAGGGGAACACCAACAGCTGAGACAAATTTCACTTTGCTATGTTTCAGAACTTTCACGTTTTTTTTGCTATTTCTCTTCTTCTGTTTAATTAGGTTTTTTAATGTTTTGATTTCATTGTTTGATTTGTTTTCTTTATTCTCCCTTTCATAGTGTATTTAATTTTTCTTCTTACACTTCAGTCATATTCCAATAACACACTACTCTTGGTCTTTTACTTTTTATTCTTTTTATTGAGATTATACATTTCTTTTCATACTATTGTTATTGCAAATCCTACCCAGTACCCTTCTGTTCTTCATCCTTCACCATCTTCCTGAGCTTCATTACCATTGTGATTAACTTTATTCTCTCACACAATAGGTCAAGCTTCTATCTCGTACTCTCACTACTTCTCCTCTATCTAACCTCACATAAGTGCTCTGCTTTCTAAAATTGTTCACATTCTTTTTCCTTTCTAGTAAGAGTTTTATATTTTTTCACCTTTTATAAAAAATGGTAGTTGTGCGAAATATCATGGTTATTGCTGTACTTCCCCAAAGGATCTCCTATTTGTTCACTATTTGTTAGTACTTTAAATCTCATAGAATGCTCTCCTGCTGTCTTACTCCATTTTGCCTTTGACCTGCCCCTGATCAGCTGAGTAAGGAATTTTATCTCATTGTTTCCTCTCTCCTTTTTACCCTCTTTCTTCTTTTTTTCTTTCTTTTTCCCCCTCCCTTAACCTGGCTCTTACTTTTTATTCTTATTAGCTTGCTTTCCCCATCCTCTCAAAATCAGTTTTCTTACTGTAGACAATATGAGTATTCACTTTCACTTTTCTACAATAATCTTATTCCCAATCCACCTTCATTAAATTTCATTCAACTGCTGTTGCTATTAACCCTTTTGGGGTTTTTCTGCAATTTTGCTCCTGTTGATCCAGCACCTTTTCAATTTCACTGCAAAGCCTGCAAAGCCCATAGTATGCTCTTTTCCCTTCTTACCCACCTGTTCACATAGCCCTTTCGTGTTATACTTACACTGTAAATTTTGCTCTCTCCCTTTCCTTGCCTCAAGTCTACCTCACTCTTATCAATTCTTCTGACTCTTACAACACATTTTCCCCTCTTCTAGTCATACCAAATAATTCCCTTTGTCATGTCATATAATATCCACAATCCCTCCTCACAGTTATTAACCTTAGTTCTATTGGAGTTGACACTGCTGATGTACTGGGGGGGCTCTATTTGCTGGTGTACTTTTGGTGGTCTGATAATACTTCTTTACTAACCAATACCTATATAACAGCATATAAAACAAGGTGGGAGTTGTAAACACCAGTAAACCCACTGGAGCAGAGAACCCACCAACAAAGGAGCCAACAACAGGTAAAGCCCAAATACAAAAAGAGACCCCACACATATGGAAGAAAGGGCAACCCCAGAGCATCCAGATAAAGAGATCAAAGAGACCGCACCACTGAGTCCCAAAGAACTATCATAGCAGCTCACACTATGAAGAGAGCTGACAAAGCAGAGCATCTGGAATCACAGAAACAAACATAAAGAGTCACTGAAAATGGGGAGATAAAAAAGAAACCGGAATTGAAAGGAATGAAAGTCTCCCCAGTAAAAGAACTAAATGAAGTGGAGGCAAGAAAACTATCAGATATAGAATTCAAAGGAATGGTTATAGGGATGCTCAAGGAATTCACTGACAACTACAAGGAACTGAGTGGGTAGTACAATAGTGTAAAAAAGGAAATAGAAACCATAAACAAGAACCCGAAGAAATGAAGAATACAATTTCTGAAATAAAAAAATACACTAGAAGAAATTAAAAGCAGGCTTGGTGAAGCAGAAGACCAAGTTAGTGAGTTTCAAGACAAGCTAGAAAGAAATACCCAGGTAGAACAGCTGTATGAAAAAAAGACTAAAGAAAATATGAAGATCAGTTATAGGAACTGCAAGAAAATATGAAACGCAAAAACATTCAAATAATAGGAATACCAGAAGGAGAACAAAAGGAGCAAAGGATAGAAAAACTGTTTGAAAAATAATAACAGAAAAGTTCACTAACATGGAGAGGGGAAAAGCCACACAAGTTCAGGAAGCACATAGGGTCCCAATCAAGAGAAACCCAAAGGGGCCTACTCCAAGACACATTATAATTGAAATGCCAAATTTTAAAAACAAAGAGAGAATCTTAAAGGCAGCAAGAGAGAAAAAGGAAATAAGACACAAGGAACCTCCTATAGGCTGGCAGCTGAATACTCAACAGAAACACTGTAAGCCAGAGGAAATTGTAAGAAATATTCCAATTAATGAAAGGTAAAGGCCTGCAACCAAGATTACTCTACCCAGTAAGCCTCTCAATTAAAATAGAAGGTGAAATAAGGAGTTTCCCAGACAAAAGAAGGCTGAAAGAATACATCTCCACCAAACCAGCACTAAAAGAAATGCCAAAGGGACTGCTTTAAGAAGAGAAAGAAAAAGAGCAAGGGAGAGGGGAACACAGGTACAAGGGGGAAAAATGAATAAGCGCCGATCAATAATAACCTTAAATGTAAATGCATCAAATGCTCCAATCAAAACACATAGGGGAGCTGAATGGATAAGAAAACGTGACCTGCACATATGCTGCCTACAAGACACCCACCTCTGGAAAACATTCCTACACAGACTGAAAGTAAAGGGTTGGAAAAAAAATATTCCAAACAAATGGACAGGAGAAAAAGCCAGGGTAGCAATGCTTATATCAGACAAAATAGTCTTCAAGACAAAGGCAAGAAAAAGAGGCATAGAAGGACACTTCATAATACTCAATGTAAGAATCCAATAAGAAGACATAAATATTATAAACATATATGCACCTAACATAGGAGCACTCAAATACATAAGGAAAATCTTGGAGGACTTCAAGAAAGGTATAGACACCAACACACTTATACTAGGGGATTTTAAAACCCCACTGACAAAAACTGGTAAATCTTCCTGGCAAAATATCATCAAGGATATTGAGGCATTGAACAATGCCTTAGATAAAATGGACTTAGCTGATATATACAGAACCTTTCATCCCAAAGAAGCAAAACACATTCATTTCAAATGAACACGGCCATTTTCAAAGATAGATCACATGATAGGACACAAAATAAGCCTCAAGAAATTCAAGAAAATTGAAAATATATCAAGAATTTTCTCAGACCACAAGACTTGAAACTAGAAAACAACCACAAGGAAAACACTCAAAAACATTCAAATTCATGGAGACTGAATAGCATCCTATTAAACAATGATTGGGTTAATAATGATATCAAGGAAGATATTAAAAAGTTTCAGGAATAAATGAAAATGAGCAAACAATGGTCCAAAACATATGAGACACAGTAAGGCAGTCCTGAGAGTGAAGTTCATAGAAATACAGACCTACCTAAAAAAGATAGAAACTTTTCAAGTAAACAACCCAACACTACATCTGCAATAAGTGGAGGAACAACAACAAACGAAGCCCACAGTGAGTAGAAGAAGGGAAATAATCAATATCAGAACAGAATTAAATAACCTAGAGACTAGGTAAAAAAAAGGACAATTAAAAAGATCAATAAATCCAGGAGCTGATTCTCTGAAAAGATAAACAAAATCAACAAGCCTTTAAGCAGATTAATCAAGAAAAAAAGAGAGACAACCCAAATAAATAAAGTCAGAAATTAAAGAAGAGATAGCAACTGATACCACAGAAATACGAAGGAGTGTAAGAAATTATTACAACTATATGACAAGTAATTTGAAAACCTGGGTGAAATGGATCAATTTCTAGAAAAATATAATCTTCCAAAACTGAATTAAGAAGCAGAAAGCCTGAACAGACAGATAACGGTTGGCGAAATTGAAGTAGTAATGAAAAAATCCCCCTTACACAAAAACCCTGCACCAGACATTCATAGGAGAATTTCACAAAACATTGAAATAAGCTATGGCTGGTGTGGCTCAGTGAACTGAGTGCCAGATTGTGAAGCAAAGAGTCACCAATTCAATTCCCAATCAGGGCACATGCTTGGGTTGCAGGCCAGGTCCCCAGTATTGGGTGCATGACACGTGACCACAGATTGATGTTTCTCCTTTTCTCCCTTTCCTTATCTAAAATTAAATAAATAAAACCTAAAAGGAAACATTAAAAGAAGCGCTAATGCCTATCCTTCTCAGGTTATATCAAAAAATCCAAGAAGAGGGAAGGCTCCCAAACTCTTTTTATGAAGCCAGCATCATCTTATTGATGAAACTAGATAGACACAACAAAGAAAGAAAACTACAGGCCAATATCACTGATGAATATAGATGCTAAAATCCTCAACAACATGTTGGCAAACAGCATCCAGTAATACATTAAAAGGATCATACCCCATGATCAAGTGGGATTCATGCCAGGGATACAAGCATGGTACAATATTCACAAATCAATAAACGTAATATATCACATAAACAAAAGGAAAGACAAAAGTTACATTATAATTTCAACAGATGCAGAAAAAGCATTTGATAAGTTACAGCACCGATTTATGATAAAAACACTCAGCAAAGTGGAAGTAGAGGTAGCATACCTTAATATAATAAAGGCCATGTACAGGAAACCTCCAGCCAAAATCAAACTCAATGGGCAAAAATCAAAACATTTCCCATTAAGATCAGGACCAAGACAAGGGTGTACCTTTCACCAATTCTGTTCAACATAGTATTGGATGTCCTAGCCATAGTAATCGGACAAGAAAAAGAAATAAAAGGAATCTAAATTGGAAAAGAGAAAATAATACTGTCATTGTTGCAGATGACATGATAGTGAATACAGAAAACCCCATGGGCTCCACCAAAAAACTATTCGACCTAATAAGCGAATTTGACAAAAACGCGGGATACAATGTCAATATTCAGAAATCAAAGGCATTGTTACACACCAATAACAAAATATCAGAAACAGAAATCAGGAAAAAAATACCATTTAATATAGTGACAAAAAAAGATAGTGTACCTAGGAATAACCTAACCAAGGAGGTAAATGACCTGTACTGAGAAAACTACACAATACTGAAAAAGAAATTAAGGAAGACACAAATAAATGGAAGTATATACCATGTTCATGGATTGGAAGAATTAACATCATCAAAATGTCCATACTATCCAAAGGAATTTACAGATTCAATGCAATCTTTATTAAAATATGAATGACATATTTCACAGATACAGAATGAACATTTCAAAAATTTATATGGAATAATAAACGACCCCAACTAAGCTGCAGCAATTTTGAGAAAGAAGAACAAGGAAGTAGGAATCACAATACTTGATATGAGACTATATTATAAGGCCACGGTAATCAAAACAGTCTGGTGCTACCAAAAGAGCAGATACATAGATCAATGGAACAGAATAGAAAGCCCATAAATAAACCCAAGTCTCAATGGTCAATTAATATTCAATAAAGAGGACAGATGCATAAAATGGAGGAAAAATAGCCTCTTTGAGAGATGATGTTGGGAGATCTGGACAGCTATATGCAAAAAAATGAAACTTGATGACCGACTTATACCATACACAAAAATAAACTCAAGATGGATACAAGACTTAAATATAAGTGGTGATACCATAAAAGTCCTAGTGGAAAACATAGGCAGGAAATCTCAGATATTTCATGAAGCAATACTTTCACCAATATGTCCCCTAGAGCAAGGGATATAAAGGAAAGGATGTCCAAAGAAACATAATCAAAATAATAAGCTTTTGTATGGCTAAAGAAAACACCAGCAAAATGAAAAGGGAACCAATTATATGGGTAAAAATATTTGCCAATGATATCTTGGACAGGGGTTTGATCTTCAAAATATATAGAGATCTCACATGACTCCACTCCAGCAAAACAAACAACCCAATTAAAAAACAGACAAAGTACCTGAGAGACATTTTTACAGGGAGGACATACAGGCAGCCCAGAGACATATGAAAGGATGCTCAGCATCACCAGCCATCAGAGAGATGCAAATTAAAACCACAATGAGATACCACTTCACACGGGTCAGAGTGGTCATCATTAATACATCAATAAACAAGTGCTGGCAAGGTTGTGGAGAAAAGGGAAAACAAGTACACTGTGGTGGGAATGCAGACTGGTACAGCCACTGTGGAAAACAGAATGGAATTTCCTCGAAAAACTAAAGATGGAACTGCCATTCGATATGGCATTCCCACTGCTGGGCCTATACCCTAAAAATCCTGAATCACCAATTCCAAAGAAGATATGCACCCCAGTGTTCATAGCAGCCCAATTTACAATAGACAAGCTTTGGAAGCAACCTAAGTGCCCATCAGTAAATGAGTGGATCAAAAACTGTGGTACATTTACACAATGGAATACTACGCAGCAGAAAGGAAGGAAGGAGCCCCTACCATTTGTGACAGCATGGATGGATCTGGAGAGCATTATGCTAAGTGAAATAAGTCAGGTGGTGAAAGACAAATGCCATTGGATCTCACCTATAACAGGAACCTAACGAACAAATCAAAGAATGAAGCAAAATATAACCAGAGACATTGAAATAAAGAATAAACTGACAGTAACCAGAGTGAGGGGAGAGGGGTATAATGTGGGAAAGAAAGGTGGGGTCGTCAAGGAACATGTATAAAGGTCAAATAGACAAAGCCAAAGAGGGGTAGGATCGACGGTGGGAAGTGGGGATGGGGGGAGTGTTTGGGAGAAAATTGAGAAAACTATACTTGTACAACAACAAAACCCCACTGAATTGTACACTTTAAAGGGTTGATTTTTTAAGATATGTGAATGATACCTCAATTGCCCTGTTATTTTTTTTAAAACACAGATCATCTCAAAGGAAGCACAAAAAAATTTGAGAAAACCCAACATCATAGGAAGAGAAGGGAAATCTTCAACATAATACAGGACATTTACAGAAAATACATAGTTAACATCATACTTAAGCATAAAAGACTGACTATTTTCCTGCTGCCATCAAGAGTAAAACAAGGATGTGAGCACTTGCCACTTCAATTCAAGAATACATTGGAAGTTCTAGCCACAACAATTAGGCAAGAAAACAAAATTAATGGCAATCAGATTGAAAAAGAGGGGATAAAACTATCTCTATTCATAGACATCATCATGAATATAGAAAATTCTAAGAAATCCATAAAAATTTATTAGAATAAACAAGTTCAGCACAGTTGTTGGATACAAGGTCAATATATAAAAATATAATTCCATTTATGATTGCTTAAAAAGAATAAAATACTGAGGAACAAATCTAAAAAAAGTGTAAGACTTGTACTCAGAAAACTACAAAACATTGAAAGGAATGAAAAACATCCTAAATGAATGGAAATTGTAATACCTTGGTACTTGTAGGCTTCAGAACTCATCAAACCCTGCAGTCATTACATTTTGATGAGAAAAAAATATTCTAGAAAGAATTAAGTATGAGTACTGAAGTACGACTGTATTCATTTTTATGCACCTCAAAATGTAATAGGCTTAAGATGCGGTGGTAGATAGAAAAATGGTCCCCTAAAATGATCACATCCTAATACCACCCAGAGGCTTAGATATGCACATTACCTTCCTTGACAAAAGGCACATTACAGATGTGATTAAGGTTAAGTAGCATTTTTTTCTGTAAAGATTTGTTTTATTTCTGTTGGGGGGAAAAGAAGGATAAATAGAACTGTTTTCCAATTTGCTCTCCACTGTATATACATGTACCCACATGCACACATAAACATACACACACCAAAAGTATCCCAAACAGAAAAAAGAAAAACCAAGAATGAAAAATCAAAACTCCCTCAAACTACACCAATACTTCATAATTAGACCAAAAGAATACAAACTGGGAGTAAGTGCAAAATGCAAAATCAAATGACTGAAAAAAGCTGAACAAACAGCATTATTCATGTACAAAAAATTGATATTACTGAACTGATAAAGCTGGTGTTCTCTGTGTCTGTAAAACTTTGGAATCTCATAGCTAATTTGTGAAATATAGTCCATGCCAGCTTCTGAAAACCAGAAAACATTTTGTTAGCCCCATTCTTTGATGCCTCTTCAAAATTTTCCACAAGATCTGCAAGATCATCCTCCTAATCATCAATGTCTTCTGGTTTTGGTACTTTGCTATCCTACACTTGCCAAGGAAACTGTTCAACTGACTTCCTAAGATTGTTAAGCTGCCAGCACCAAGCTGACTTAATATTGTAGGAAGAAGTTCTGTGATTGGTTTGGTTTCTGCATGACTGGTAATTGCAAAGGTGCTAACAGAAAGGGGAGCTTGGACTTTGGGGTTTTTGAAATGAATAACTGTTCCATCACCCTTAAACATGTTTACCCCTCCAATACCATCTATATTATTTACAGTCAGTTTTCTTGGAGCACTCGGAAGTCTTTTGTTATTGTTGCTGTTGTTGATTTTTGTCATCAACTATGTCCCACCTTCTTTCCGTGAGTTGCACCCCGTCCCTTATCCAGGCCTGAGCTTGAAGTTTTGGTAACTTTTCTTGATTAATGCTTTTGATAACTCTGAAGCAGGAAGGGTCATATAATATGAGTACATGGCAAAAGCCAGAGTTAAGTACCCAAAGAGATCCAAGATGGAGGCGGAGTAGCGGAATCTACACTCACCTACTCCCAGATCCAAACTGGAATTACAACTTAATTATAGAATAATCATCCTGAACAGCCAACAGAAGACCAGCTGAAGAGAAGTCTCAAAACCAATGATTTAGAGAACTCACATTGAGAATCCTCCAAACAGGTTTCTGAGAGCCAGCCACAGGCAGCACCTTACAATGGCCTGCAATAAGGTTCCTCCCAACAGATGCAGAACCAACACACCCAGTTGCCAGATGTAGACAGATCAGAGCAAGATCCAATAAGCTTCACAAGCAGCATATCCAAGGGGATATTTCATCAGGAACCAAACCCCACTGAGGTGAATTATGCTTCATGTGGTCAGCACCTGAATAGCCACTCACACTCAGTGAACAAGGTTTGGTCTCACAGTCGGCTAGCCTCAGGGTCTATCCCATGTACAAACAACCTAATAGCAATCTGTAAAAGACTCAATTACAACGAGAGGGACCAAATAATCCACACAAGGGATTTCCTGGAGCACCCAGCTCAGGTGATCAAGGAGACTGCACCATTGGACCCCACAGGACACCTACTACATAAAGCCACCCCATGAAGACTGGTAGTCATAGCAGGTCTATCCAAGACATAGACACAAACAAAAAGAACCAGCTAAAATGAAGAGACAAAGAAACAGGCCCCAAATAAAAGAACAGGAGAAATCTCTAGAAAAAGAGCTAAATGAAAGAGAGGCAAGAAATTTATCATATATAGGTTATGACGTAATGGTTGTAAGGATGATCAACAGCATAAAAAAGGACATAGAAACCATAACAAAGAGATGAAGAAGACAATATCTGAAATAAGACACTAGAATGAATAAAGAGTACTTTGAAGCAGAGGATCGAATCAGCAATTTGGAAGACAAAGTATGAGAAAACACCCAATCAGAGCATCAGAATGAAAAAAATAACTTTAAAAAAAGGATAATTAAGGGACCTTTGAAATGACATAAAGCAAAACATCCACATCACAGGGATACCAAAAAGAGAAGAGAGAGCACACGGTATCAAGAATGTATTATAGAAGAAACAATGATGGAAAACTTCCTTAACCTGGGGAAGGAAAAAGAAACACCAGTTCAGGAATCACTGGGAATCCCAAACAAGATAAATTGAAAGAGGCCCACACCAAGACACATCATAATTAAAATGGCAAAGATTGAAGACAAAGAGAGAAGCTTAAATGCCACAGAAAATGACAGTTAGCTACCTACAAGGGAGCTCCCATAAACTCTCAGCTGATTTCTCAACAGAAACATTTCAGGCTGGAAGGGATTGGCATGAAATATTCAAAGTGATGAAATGCAAGGACCTACAGCCAAGAGTACTTTACCCAACAAGGCTATCATTTAAAATTGACAGAGAAATAAAGAGCTATCCAGACAAGAAAAAGCTAAAGGAGTTTGTATGACCAAACCAGTATTACAACAAATGTTACATGGCCTACTTGAAGAAAGAGGAGGAGGAGAAGGAGAAACAGAGGAACATAGTTAAAAGGGTAAAATGTCAATAAGTATGTACATATCAATAATCATTTTAAATGTAAATGGCTTAAATGCTCCAATCAAAAGACAGGGTAGCTGAATTGATAACAAAAAAAGACCCATATATACTGTCTACAAGAAACCCATCTCAGGAGAAAAGATATATATGGACTAAAAGTAAAGGTATGGAAAAAGATATTTCATACTGAAGGAAAGTAAAAAAGGCAGGGGTAGCAACACCTATACCTGACAAACAGACTTTAAAACAAAGGCTATATATAGTAAGAGACAAAGGGCACTACACAATGATAAAGAGAACAATCCAATAAGAGGATATAACCCCTTTAAATATTTATGTACCCCATATATGTAAAGCAAATCTTGATGGACATAAAGTATATAAAGCACCTAAATATGTAATGCAAATCTTGATGTACTTAAAGGGAGAGACTGACAGTAATACAATCATATTAGAGGATTTTGGCACCCCATTGACATCAATGCATAGGTCTTCCAGGCAGAAAATCAACAAGGAAATGGTGGCCTTATATGATGCACTAGATCAGATGGATTTAATTGATATCTTCAGAGCATTAGAGCCTAAAGCAACAGATTATACATTATTTTCAAGTGCACGTAAAACATTTTCTAGGGTAGGCCACATGTTAGAATGCAAAACAAGTCTCAAAAAATTTAAGAAATTATATCAGCATCTTCTCTGGCCAGAATGCTATAAAATTAGAAATCGGTTACAAGAAAATAAAAACTAAAAAATACACAAAGACATGGACCCTAAATAACATGTTACTAAACAGTGAATGGGTTAACAATGAGATCAAGGAAGAAATAAAAAGATACCTTGAAACAGATGACAATGAGAACACAGCAAACCAAAATGTGGGACTCAGCAAAAGCAGTCCAAAGAGGAAATTCATAGCATTATATGTCTATCTCAAGAAACAAGAAAAAGTTCAAATAAACAATCTAACTTTACCTTAAAGGAACTTGAAAAAGAACAACAAATAAAGCCCAAAATGAGTAGAAAGAAGGAAATAATAAAAATCAGAGCAGAAATAAACAAAATAGAGTCTAAAAAAAACAATATATAACATCAATGAAACGAAGAGCTGGTTGTTTGAAAAGATAAACAAGATTGACAAACCTTTAAAGGCAGACTCATCCAGAAAAAAAAAAAAATGAGGTCCCAAGTAAATAAAATCAGAAATAAAAGAGGAGAAATAACTGACGCCAAAGAAATTAAAAGCATTGCAAGAAAATATCACAAATACTCCATCAAATTGGACAATCTGGAAAAAAACAGATAAATTCACAGAAACATACAATCTCCCAAAACTGAATCAGGAAGAAACGGACAATCTGAGTGGACAGATTACACCCAGTGAAATTAAAGCAGTAATCAATAAACTCCCAACAAACAGAAGTCCTGAACCAGATAGCATCACATGTGAATTTTACCAAACATTCAAAGAACTAACAACACCTATCCTTCTCAAACAATTTGAAAACATTCAAGAGAATGGAAGACTAGTAAAATCATGTTAGAAGGTCAGCATTAAACTAATTCCAAAACCAGATAAACACACAACAAAGAAAGAAAAGGAACATGAACAGAGGACTCCTAGGCATGGACAATGGTGGGGGATTGACTCTGGGAGTTGAGGGAACGGGGTGGGGAGAGCAATGGGGAAAAGGTGGGACAACTGTAACTGAACAAAAAATTTTAAAAATCAGAAAAAAAGGAAAGTATAGACCAATATCCCTGATGAACATAGATCCTAAAATCTTCAACAAAATGTGAACAAACAGGATTCATTAATACATTAAAAAGATCATACACCATGATCAAGTGGGATTTATACACAGGGATTCCGGTGTTGATACATTACTGGCATATCAATAAGCTTGATACACCACATAAACAAAATGAAGGATAAAAACATATGATAACACCAAAAGATGCAGAAAAACCATCTGATAACACCCAGCACCCATTTATGATAAAAACTCTCAGCAAAGTAGGAATGAATGGAACACACATCCATGTAATATAGACCACATATGACAAACCCAGAGCCAACATGATAGTGAATGGGCAAAAACTACAAATGTTTCACTTAAGATTGGGAACAAGAGAGGGATGCTTGCTTCCACCTCTCTTATTCAACACAATACTGGTAGTCCTAGCCACAGTAATCAGACAAGAAGAAATAAATGGCATCCAAATTGGAAAGGAGGAAGTAAAACTGTCATTATTTAAAGATAACATGATACTCTATGTAGAGAACCCTAAAGATTCCACACACAAAAAAAAAAACTACTAGAACTGATAAATGGATACAGTAAATAGCAGAATACAGAATAAATAGCCAGAAATCAGTTTTATTTTTATACAGCAATAATGGACAACATAAAGGGAAAATAAGAAAACATCCCATTCATAATTGCTTCAAAAGAAAGCAATACCTAGGAATTAATTTAACCAAGGATGTACTTGGAAAATTATAAGACATTTAAGAAACAAATTAAAGGAAATACAAATAAGTAGAAGCATATACCATGTTCATGTACAGGAAGAATTAACATCATTAAAATGTCTACACTACCCAAAATATCTAGATTCAATGGAATTCCTATCAAGATACCAATGGCATATTTCACAGAACTAAAGCAAATAATTCCAAAAATTTATATGGAGCCACAAAAGATCCTGCATATCCGTAACAATCTTGAGAAAGAAGAACAAAGTTCTCCGTGCCTGGGGTTATCACACTATGTTATATCAACCTATACTATAAGGTCATAGTTATCAAAGTAGCATGGTAGTGGCATGGAAGCAGGGGAGAGGAACACTGCCTGACCCCTCCCCTCTCTGCCCTCCCCAAATTTGCCATCTCCCAAAAGCTACACAGTCTTATGACCCAGTGTATTCTCCCCAGAGGTCTGGCCAGGGTGAGGACACATGCACCAAGTATGCGGGCAACAGGCAAGTCCGATGCCTGTTGCCTAGGTAGGTAATTGGGCAGTGGCAATGCCCCAGGTCCATGCCCCCTCCCCTAGCTGTGCGGAGTAGCAGTGGACCCCCCAGGCAGGCTGGGGTTGAGCCTGGTGCCAGTTTGGTGGGGGGAGGGGGGAGGGACCGTGCCTGGAGGCTGACTGTGACTGGCGGCAGCATGGTTCATGGGCCAGGTGCCCGGTGTGCTGCTGTTTAAGTGTGGTGGTTGGCAACTGAATGGTGAGCAAGATATCCTACTTATGAGCTATGTCAACGATGCCTTCCTGGAGCAGTTATGTGCTCGGTCTTAAACCACTACACAGTTAAATCACCCTAGGTGGTGAGCAGCACCTCCTGGACTCGATAACACAGTTAGACAGGAAGCCTATGGTTGTCTGAGGCCTTTATCTTATCCAATACGTGATGTCTTCCTTATATGCTTCTCTGTTGTAAATCCAGACTCATTTCAAAATGTGAAAGAGGAGTGAGTACCATAACTTTAGGAATATGCACCAAATATACCCTTTTCATTACTAGGAACTCAGATTGATCTCCAAGATGACCCTAAGACTTTAGTAAGACTGAATGATATGAAAGAAAAACCTATATGTGTGGAACAAGGACAGAAACTAACAAAAGAGATAGGAGTGTTGTTATGTGAATGGTCAGCTTTAACCAGAATGGATTGAAGACTGTTTTTGATGAGGCTATCATAGCCATTTTAACTCCAAAGAAACACACAATAAAAAAAATAAGGATCAAGGTGTATAAACTGCTGTTCATTATGTGAGAAACATCTTCAGTGGCCAAGGAAGCTCTCCATTTCTTTCTAAGAAAGTTTATGAAATGCTAAAAGTATACCTAGACCTCTTATAAATACTGAAGCAGTTTAAAATTTGAAAGAAAACAAACCCTGTCCTCAAAATTCTATAAAATTCATTAGGAATGGTTCTTAAATATCCAAGAAGCAGCAAACAGCACCTGAAGCCAAGCCACAATCTATTATAAATACTTTATTTCAACTAGAAGGTACAATCTCTTGGGGGTCTCAGTTTAAAGAGATACAATCACATGTAACTACATAAAAAACAGTGCTATTAATGCACTGCCTTGCTTAGATCACATATATTTCTGCAGTCTTCATGGAATCTGCACAAAATAAAACTTCCTTTGTTATAATTTATTGTTCTTGTATGTAAATTGTTTTCAATTCCAGTATATTGAGAGTGGTGAAATAACAAGGCCAGCCATGTAGCCAAAGGTAGCTCAAAATGTACGAGATTGGTGGGCCACACCAGAGGACAGAATGTATGAAGTCAAAAGAGGGAAAAAATGCTTTATTATTAATTGAGCACAAGCTAAGCATAACCTAAATATTTCCATACTAAAACTTAACGTGCTTTCTTAAAGAATGCCAAAAGTGTTATAAGGTCACAACCACATTTATCATGAACACCAAATATGTGCATTCAACTGTAACAAGACTTCTGGAGACTGCAGATTTAGATCGATGCTTCCCAAACAGCACAAGAAACATGCTAAAATTACAAATTAAAAATCTGAGTCAGGCTTTGCCATAATCTTGGGCTGAATTTAGCTCTCTGAAGATAGTAATTTTGTTTTTGAATTTCCACATTGGCTTGTATATCAAATGAAATGAGAATGTGTATGATGATCAAACTACAAGAAACTTTAAATTGTATTAAAGAGAAAAGACCTACAATTCAAGCATATTACATGGAATTTATAACAAAGCAGTTGCTTCCTTGGCTGGTGTGGCTCAGTGGATTGAGTGGCAACCTGTGAACTGAAGGGTCGCTGGTTCAATTCCCAGTCAGGGCACATGCCTGGGTTTCAGGCCAGATCCTCAGTTGGGGATATGCAAGAGGCAACCAATGTTTCTCTTGCACATCAATGTTTATTTCACACATTGATGTTTCTCTCCCTCTCTTTCTCCCACCCTTCCCCTCTCTCTGAAAATAAATAAATATGGCCTGGCTGGTGTGGCTTAGTGGATTGAGTGCTGACCTGTGAACCAAACGGTTGCAGGTATGATTCCCAGTCAGGGCACATGCCTGGGTTGCAGGCCAGGTCCCCAGTAGGGGGCGTACGAGAGGCAACCACACATTGTTTCTCTCCCTCTCTTTCTCCTTTCCTTCCCCTCTATCTAAAAATAAATAAACTCTTTTTTAAAAATGAAAATAAATAAATAAAATCTTTTTTAAAAAAGCAATTGCTTTCATTATAAAACTGACGTCACCTTTCAGATACAGACATTGGAACCATTGCACAAGTTAAATAACTACAATGTATGTCAAACACCTAGTGTAAGTTAAACAAAATACTGGCTTCCAGATAACCACTTTTTTTCAGCCAAAGTGTAACATTTCACAATATTACACCAAGCCAGAAGTAAGTAATACTGATTTATTTCACCCACAAGCAATGCATGTTGGTCCCTCGGTGAAAGGTCCTGATTAAAAAAAAAATAAAAACAAAAACAAAAATTCCCCAACTTTTTCATATTATCTGTGAAGTTTTGGTGTACTTGAACCATTTCTAATCTTTTTCTGAGGGAATAGGCCATAGAACTATGTTAGAGGTGAACTATCTTAACTACTAGCTCTGTTACCTAATTAAGCTTCCTTGTTTGGTCCGCTGTGGACCTGCCTTATTCCAAATGCCATGCAACAGATAATAATGTTAGACAAAGTTTCAGTGCAAAGAAACCATTGCAGTTCAAAGAGAAGCATAATCTAATCCATACATTTCCCTCCCCCCAGCCTTTTCTACATTTAAACATGCTGTTGCCTAAATTATGATTTTATGTCTTTGGTCAACTCCTATTAATTTCCATGACTTGAGCTTATAGCTGTGGCTATTGTACAGATTGGCTAATAGAATGGTAAACCTTTATACTTGAAAATGACATACTTAAATAGTTACAAATCTAGAGTGGACTCTCTTGTACGCAAGGTTTGTAGAGACTTTTTTAAAACATAAGCACCATCTCCCCATTGAAGAGTGGACAGTCTACTGGATAATAGGGAATTTCTCTCTCAACTGGACAGTGGATGTCTTCTTTCCCCCAAGAAGTGGTGGTTCACATTAATTACTACAGCCTTATGTACATTCAAATGGAATCTTATGTAATGTTCTCATTTAATTATGGTCTGTTATTTTTAGATAGAATTAAAAGGAGTTGTATAAATTAATTAGTATATTAGCTAAGTTGTCTAACATATGATATAAAAGAATTAATACAGTAAAATATTATATACATCCAATGTATCTTTGGGGATTTGATGGAAATTTATTTTTTCTCAAATTCACATCTCTGAAAGTCTCCACAGTTGGTTTTACTAGCCAGTGAACGTTAAAATCTGCAATTTGGCCTACCCTAAGAGAAATAGACTAGGCATCTGGAAACACAGCTCTGGTATCACTGGTTTCATGAATGGGCCTCAGTTTCCTCATTTATAAATATGGAAGATAGAACAGATGATTTCCATATCACTCCAATTTACCAACTCTTGTGATTCTCTTTTCACAATAATCATAGTTTGACGTTAACTTTTCAGCTTCACCTTCTTAAGATGGTATAAATTCTGTACATAGATTAGAAGAACTCAAAGAAAAGATGATTGTATCATCTGAACCTAAGGTGCCTTAGGTGCTCTATTGAATTTGATGGGGTTTGGAGTTTCCCATTGTTTATTAAGAGTGTTTTTAATACTTTAGTTCTTTAGTATTTCTTTTTGCAAAATCTTTCCTGCCACTTTAACTAAAAACCAAAGATGCATTTTCTGTTTATATACATATTGTAGAAAATTGCCTTATTTTCAGAAACATGTCTTCAATAAAGGCTTAGGTCTCAAAAGAAACTCAGACTAGTCACTGGAACAGCTAGCTCAAAGTAGTGAAATATCTGGAAAACAAAATACTTGAAAAATATCTTACTGATGTGAATTTTGCTAGTGAGTTCAAATACACTGCTTCGAATAAGGTCATGTATGAATAAACTTAAACTTACAATTAATATTTTAATATCTAATCAGTTCTGAAGCTCTTAAAAGTAATTTTAGAGGTTCCCTGAAATCTTACTTAATACTTTGCTAACATACCCACATTCTGTCTCTAAAGGTACATTTTAGGTTGGCCCATATTGAATTATCATATTTTCCAATAAGCAGAACCAGAATTATAATCTTATTGTAATTATCTTAGTTACTTTAGACATTGCTTCCATTTGATTTTTAATTATTAAGTTTTAAGTACCAAATTAAATACTGGTATGTTGGTTCTTGATTTTTCAGTGATTGTTACTTTAAAAGTGTCCCAACTAAGCTTGCCACAGTTCAAAGTTCAGGATCAAGTAATAATTCAGAGGAAGCAGAAAGTGAAGGAGGGTATATTACAGCTAGCACTGACACAGAAGAGCAGAGTTTCCCAGTCCCTAAAGCATTTGACACACATATTGGGGGATTAAATTTAGATGTCCTTCTTCAGAAGGCAGATAACTTACATATGAATGAGTCCAACAAGATAGAGTGTTTTGAACTACTTTGCGACCACAGAGAAAAGTTTCGAGATGAAACAGAGTTTCAGCTATGGTAGTTTGCTCGTGTTTATGGAGACATGTATGAACTATTTACAAACACACAAGAAAAGAAACATTATGCAAATATTGGAAAGACATTAGGTGAAAAGCTACAACTATAGCACCCATGAATGGACATTGTCATCTGTGGCAATTGGATAAAGCAATCCAATTTTTACTGAAGAATTATTTTTATATTTCTTCACGGGAAAATACTGTTAAACTGTCTCAAAACTGAGCTGGATTGAGAAAAATATGGCTGCTTCTCTGGAAAAATGCCATTCTCAACTATACAAGAATCTTTGCAAAATTTCCTTAAGGTTGAAGATCTGCACCCTGGTTTTTCCAAGTGCAGTTATATGTTTCTTGCCAAGTGTTGTACTAATCTTTAGCAAACAGAAGATGCCATCAGGTTGTGTAATCTAGCAATACTGCTTCCTTGTATTATCAGAAAGGATAAAGATGCAGAGGACGAGGTGAAAAAAATAAGCACTACCTTGAAACGGTAAATAAAAGAACTTATTCTTCAACAAATCAGATGTCGTCTACTAAATTATAACCTTAATAAAGTTGTGATTTTTATTATCCCTTTTTTTGCTGTAAGGGTAATGTGCTCAGATTTGAAGGTAAAACTCCATTTCTGCAGAGTGCACTCACTAGTAGCACTACAAAACTAATCATGTTATTTGGAGAAGTCTATTTTCTATAATGTCAGTACAAAATGTTCTTTAAACAAGAATGCTTTAGAATTTTCCTATTAATAAACTATACTCTTCAGAATATTTTAAAATAAAGTACTTAAATCAATTAAAAACATGTAGAGTTTAAAAAAACAGACATATAGATCAGTGGAATAGAATAGACAGCCCAGAAATAAACATTTGCATGGTCAGTTAATATTTGACAAAGGAGGTAAAAACATGCAATGTGGTAAAGATAGTCTATTCAATAAATTAGGTTGGGAAGATTGGACAGATTCCTGCAAAAGAAGTGAAACTAGGCCGCCACCTTACACCACACACAAGAAAACTCAAAATGGATTAAACACTTAAATGTTGCACTCAAAACCATAAAAATTCTAGAAGAAAACATAGGCAGTAAGGTCTCGGACATTGCTCATAGTAAAATTTCATATCAAATATCTACCCAGGCAAGGGGAACAAAATAAAAATCTTTAAAAATGGGACTACAGCAAACTAAAAAAATTTGCACAGCAAAGGAAACCAACAAAATGTAAAGACAACCCATTTAATGGAAGAACATATTCGCCAATGATACATCTGATAAGGTTAATATCCAAAATTTATAAAATACTTACAAAACTCAACACCCCAAAAAACCCAAAAACTCTTATTAAAAAATGGACAAAGGATCTGAACACTTTCCCAAAGAGGACATACAGATGGCCAACAGACATATGAAAAGATGCTCAACATAACTAATTGTCAGAGTAATGCAAATTAAAACCATAATGAGATATCAACTCACACCTGCCAAATGGCTATTGCCAATAAATCAACAAACTGTTGGTGAGGATGTGGAGAAAAGGGGACCATTATGCACTGTGGGAATGCAGACCAGTGTAGCCACTGTGAAAGGCAGTATGGAGTTTCCTCAAAAAATTAAAAATGAACTGCTTTATGACCCAGCAATTCCATTTCTGGGGATATTTCTAAAGAAACACAAAACACTAATTCAAAATAACATAAGCACCTTATGTTAATTGCAGCATTATCTACAATAGCCAAGATTTGGAAGCAGTCCAAGTGTCCATCTGTAGATGAGTGGATAAAAAAACTGTAGTACATTTACACAATGGAATACTACTTGGCCATAAAAAAGAAGGAGATCTCACCTTTTGCAACAGCATGAATGGACCTGGAGAGCATTATTCTACGTGAAATAAGCCAGTCAGAGAAAAATCAGTACTGTAGGATTTCACTAACCCACATGTGGAATCTAATGAACAAAATGAAGTAACAAGCAAAATAGAGACAGACTCATAGGTACAAAGCAGGCTGACAGCTGTCAGAGGGGCAAGGCTGGGTGTGGAGGGATAAGAAAAAAAGAAAAAAAAACTCATGGACTTTGAAAACAGTGTGGTGACTGCCAGGGAGGCGGAAGTGAGGTGCGGGGTGGTGTAGGATAAATGGTGTTGGATAGAGACTTGATTTGGGGTGGTGTATACTGAAAATGATACAGTGTACAGATGAAGTGTTGTGAAAATGTGTACCTGAAACCTGTATATATTTTTAACCAGTGTTACCTCAATAAATTCAATACAAAGGAAAAGAAACAGCCAAGGTCAAGTACCTTGAGATAGGGAGATTATCCTGGATTATTCAGGTAAATGAAACCTACTGACATGAATCCTTAAAAGTAAAGATCTTTTCCAGGCTGTGGTCAGAGGAAGAAATGACTACAAAACAATGATAGAAAGAAGCAGAGCTGCTAGTACAAATGGCCACCCTCACCTAACATGTGAAAAGATACTCAATGTCATTTCATTCATATGTGGGATATAAAACTGAAAGCAACAAATAAACAAACAAGAAAAACAAACAAAAACTCATAGGCACAGAAAACAGTACTGTGGTTACCAGAAGGAAGGGGATGGGGAGTAAGTAAAGTTAAAGGTGGTCAAATATCTGGAGATGAAAGTTTAGACTTTGAGTGGTGGGCACACAATTGCAATATACAGGTGATGTATCATAGAATTCTATACTCGAAACTATATAATTGTATTAACTAATTTTTGTCAACTAGTGTCACCCCAATAAATTTAATTTTAAAAAACCACAATGAGATACTTCATAGTAAGTAGCATGTCTATAATTAAAAAAAATACATATAATTATTGGTGAGGATGTGGAGAAACTGGAAACTCATACAATGCTGACGGAAATATAAAATGGTGTGGCATCTTTGGAAAGTTTTTCTGGCACTTCCTCAAAGTGTTAAACATAGAGTTAACATATGACCTTGTAATTCCCTCCTAGGTATCTACACAAGAGAAATGAAAACCTATATCCACACAAGAATATGTATATGAATGATCGCAGCAGTATTATTCATAATAGACAAAAGGTGGAAACAATCCAACAGAACATCAAGTGAGGAATGGATAAATAAAACATGGTACACCCACACAATGGAATTTTATTTGGCCATAAAAATGAAAAGAAGTACTGATAACATGCTCAAATGTGGATGGGTCTTGAAAACATCATGCCAAGTATAAGAAGCTAACCACAAAAGACCACACATTATATGATTCCACTTAAATAAAATGTCCAGAACAGAGAAATACATAGAGTCAGAAAGCAGATTAGTGGGCGTCAGGGATAGTAGATAGATAGGTAGTAGCTGCTAATGGATACAGAATTTCTTTAGGGGTCGTGATGAAAATGTTCTAAAATCAACTGTGGTGATGGCTGCATTACTTTGTGAATATACTAAAAATCAACTGTACTGTACACTTAAAACAGGTAAATTATATGGTATGTGAATCATATAATAATAAAACTGTGAGAATGTCTGGAATAAAGTTTCATAAAACAGATTATCTGACTTTTGCTTTAAAGTTTAAAATAAAAAACTATAAAAGAAATAAAGCTAGAAAAATTACCATATGTTAATTGGTTAATTAAAAACAAAGTTCATCTTTTCATTCTCACTGCAGATTATTGTACATGACACATGATGGTAAGTGCTCAATAAATGTTTCTGCTGAATTAAACCATTTTTTTCCAGATGCCAACACATAATTACAGATGGTCCATTTCCTCTTCTAAAGGAAAAACTGCTTAATAAGTAACTGCATTTGAATCTACTGCTGCCCATATCCAACTTTTGAACAACTCAGGGAAATATACGACACAAGACTCTCCTACCAAAAATATCTAGGGCCGCTAGGTGAAGGTGATAGAAAGGAGATGCTGGGAAGGAAATGGGAACACCACCACACATTTCAATTATTTAAAATATGTATTTTGGACAATCTCTATATTTCATTTAGGAGAAGCACCACATATATACTTTTAAAGAAATAACTAATTTTATAGCAAAGGGGTTTTAATATTTATAATTCATTACAGGGAGTGAAGCTACATTTTTAATGGCTACTTTAATTTCTTCATTCAAAGTTGACTGTTCATGTCATCTTCCCATTTTCACATTGGCGTATAGTCTCCTTATTACTGATCTTTAATAAATGATTATATCAAAGTTATTTAGTTAAATGTAAAAATTTAAAAGCAGTTTTTCATTATTTAATTTTTATATTGTTTTGTAGTCAAATCTCTGCATCGCTTTTTCCTTTATGGTTTATGTCTCCATATAATGTTTCAAAAAGCTTTCCCTGTTAAACATATAAAATGTGTTCAACCTCATTTTTAGAAGAAAATTGCATATTATAACTAAATTGAGAACAAGTTCACATAACAGATGGGAAGAAATAAAAAGTCAGTAACACACTCTGTTAAGGACATTGTGAAGAAGCAGGCAGCCTTCAAACTACCTAAAGGGAGCGCAAATTGGTATAACCCCAATTGAAAACAGGTGGACAATGTTTTTAAAATTACAAACGCATATATCTTTTGAACTAGCAATGCTTCTGTAAACTTATTTACAAAGATTTACTTGTATAGTTGTAAGCTGACAAGTAAATGATATCCACGGCATTACTGTTTGTATTATCAAAAGAGGAAACAATCCAAATGCCCATCAGCAAGGGACTAGATAAATAAATTATAGTAAACCAGACCATGTAATTCTATGATGCTATAAAAAATACTGAGGAAGCTCTTTATATGCTGATTGATGTGAAAAGATTTCTAAAATGTGTAAGGTAAGTGTATAAGGTTTAAAAAGCAAGGTTTAGAATAGTGGTTAGATTATACTATTATTTAAATAAAAATAAAGGTAGGGGCTAAGAACACATATTTTTATTTGCTCGCAAATCCATGAAGAAATTCTGTAAGGAAACATACAATTACAGTGGTTAGCTGAATAGAGGGGTTAAGGGAAGGATGTGAATAATACAGGGTAGATGGGGGATAGTATACCTATTTATACTATTTATAGTCTTATTTTTAAACCATTTGACTCACTATAGTATATATTTTTAAATTATATTCAAATAATTGATCTTCTCCCCAACCCAAGAAATATTTACATTTTCATGTTCACCCACACTTTTTTAATGTTTATGGTTTCATTTTCTACCTATAATTCACTTAGTGTTTATTTTGGTTAATCTTTTTAAGCAAAAATTAATCCCCTATACCCCAAATCACCCAGATGGCCAGCTATTGCAATTAATTTATTCATCATTCCATCTTCTCTTCAAACCAATTTGAAATCTTACCTTCATAAACTCAGGTTTCTTTCTATACTTTAAAATTTTTCACTGATTTCTTTCTATCCCTGTTCCATAAGAGAATTTCAATTATTGTCTCACTAGTATTCATTTATTCTTTTAAATTTATTTATCTTTTAGAGAGAGGGGGAGGGAGAGAGAAAGACGGAGAAAAACATTGATATGTGAGAAATACATTAATCGTTTGCATCTAGCACACCCCCAACTGTGGACCCGGCCCACAACCCAGGGATATGTCCTGACTGGGAATCAAACTGGTAACATTTTGGTTCATAGGCTGACACTCAATCCACTGACTCACAACAGTCAGGGCAGTATTCATTTATTTTTATATTACATAGTATTTTAAACTTACAGGAATAAATTTATAATACATTTTCATGTATTTTCCTACAAGCACTCCATCATTACTTCCTTTAAAAAGCAAGACATGACTAGTCTTGTGCATTTATTTCCCCATTTAAACATTAGCATCTTGTCAAGTCCCTTTCTCTTTCCTTTCCCCCAAAGATTACCAATGTGGTTTTATAAAAAATATATTAAATGTATAGATTAATTTGGGGATAAATGAAATTTGTACAATATTGAGTCTGTGCATTCAGTGGGTCTCTTCATTTGCTCATGTCTTCTTTCTATATTCCTCAGTAAAATTTTTAGGTTATCTTCATATAGGTCATGTACATTTTTAAAGTTCTTTCCTAGGTATTTTATACTTCCAGTTGAAATTGTTAATGGCCCTTTTCCCATATTTCCCAATTAGTACTGCTTAACTATGGGAAAGCTATTGATTTTTGTTTTATTTATTTTGTATCTGGCCATATTACTGAAACCTCTGCACTAGTGCTAATTACTAATTAAATTTGCACTTGATTTGTACCTGTATTTTTAAAATCTTGATCATTTTTCTCAGGCACTGGCATAATTTTAGGGGCCTGACCTTAACTAACAGAGGTAACCAGGGAAGTAAATACCATTTAATATGATTTGCTTTTAAGTTAAAGAGTCTTGCACTTAAATAAGGAAGTGGTCTTGGCTGGTGTAGCTCAGTGCATTGAGCTCAGGCCTGCGAACCAAAGGGTTGCTGTTTGATTCCCAGTCTGGGGCACATGCCTAGGTTGTGGGACAGGTCTCCAGTAGGGAGCGTGTAAGAGGCAACCACACATTGATGTTTCTCTTTTCTCTCCCTCTCTTTCTCCCTCTCTTCCCCTCACTCTAAAAATAAATAAATAAAATATTTTTTTAAAAATATAACTCACTTATATGTTATCTGTAAGAAACTCGATTCAAAAATAATGATAGAGGCAGGCTGAGAGTTAAAAGTAGGAAAAATATACCATTCAGTATTAATAAAAAGAAGTAGGAATGGATAAAGTAGACTTAAAAGTGAAGAAAATTACCAGAGACAAAGGTAGGAATTACACAATGACATTACATAAAGGATCAATCTCCCAAGAAGTCTTAACAATCATTTGCATGCACCAAACAACAGAGTTTCAAAATATGTGAATTAAAAACTGATCACACTGAAAGGAAAAACAAAAAAATTCTACTATTGCAGTTAGATCAAAACACCACTCAATTACCAACTGATAGCACATCTAGACAGAAAATCAGCAAAGACACAGAAGAACACAATGAAACAATTAACCATGAGAATCCAATAGACATTTATAGAGTACAAGCCAATAAAGCGGAACACACATTCTTTTCAACTGACCAAGGAACATATACCAAGGCAGACCTTAAACCTGGGCCACAGTAAAAGCCTCAACTAATTTAAAGAATAAAAATAATACAGAGTATGGTCTCCAACTACAATGGAATCAAACTAGAAATCAATAACAGAAAGTAACAGGAAAAAAAAACACCTCTAAACATTTTGAAACTAAACACATGTCTAAATAACCCTTGTTTGGAAGACAAGGTAGAAAAAAAAATCCAAGCAGAGCAGCAAAAAGAAAAAAGAATTTTAAAAAATAAGGAGAGCTTAAGAAACATATTGGACAACACGAAGTGTAACAACATTCGCATCATGGGAATACCACAATGGGATGAGAACGAGCAAGGGATTGAGAACTTATTTGAAGAAATAATGACTGAAAACTTCCCTAATCTGGTGAAGGAAAAACACACACCAGTCCAAAAAGCTCAGAAAGGCTAAAACAACTTGGAACCAAAGAGGCCTATACCAAGAAACATCATAATTAAAATGATAAGGCTAAAGAGAAGGAGAGAATCCTAAAAGCCACAGGAGAAAAGCAGGTAGTTACATAAGAGGGAATACTAATTGGGCTCTCATCTGATTAATCAACAGAAACATTCAGGTCCAAAGAGAGTGGTGAGAAATGTTTAAGGTGATGAAGAGCAAGGACCTACAACCAAGGCTACTTTACCCAGCAAGGCTATTATTTAAAAATGAAGGAGAAATAAGGAACTTCCTAAACAAGAAAAAGCTAAAGGAGTTTCTTAATACCAAACCAGTATTGCAACAAATGTTAGAGGGAAGAAAGAAGAAGAAGAGGAGGAGGAGTTGGAGGAGGAGGAGGAGAAGAAAAAGAAGGGAGAAGAAGATGGGAGAAGAAGAAAGGAGAAGAACAAGAAAGGAGAAGAAGGAGAAGAAGAAGAAAGAAGAAAAAGGAAAAAGAAAAAAATAGTTTAACAATAAAATGACATTAAATACATATCTGTCAACGTAAATGTAAATGGTTTACATGCTCCAACCAAAAAACATAGGGGAGCTGATGGATAAGTAAATAAGACCTATATATATGCTGCCTCCAAGAGACCCACCTCAGACAGAAAGATGCACACAGACTAAAACTAAAGGAATGGAGAAAGATATTTCATATCTTTCTAAATGGAATGGAAAAAAAGCTGGGGTAGCAATAAATATATTTGACAAAATAAAATGTAAAACAAAGGATATCGTAAGAGATTAAGAAGTACAATACAAAATGGTACAGGAAAAACTCCAACTGAAGGATATAACACTAGTAAAAATTTACACACCCAATATAGGAGCACCTAAATATGTAAAGCAAATCTTGATGGACATAAAGAGAGAGACTGAGAGAAATACAGGCATAGTTGGGGAGTTAACACACTATTGACTTCAGTGGACAGATTTCAAGGCATAAAATCAAAAAAGAGACAGCAGCCTTAAATGGCACACTAGATCAAATGAATTTAATTGATATCTTCATGAAATTTCACCCCCAAACAGCAAAATATACATACTTTTCAGGTGCACATGGAATGCTTTCTATGATAGGTCACATATTAGGACAAAAAACAAATCTCAATAAATTTAAGAAGATTGAAATCATATCAGGCGTCTTCTGTGACCACAATGCTATGAAACTAGATCAATCACTAGAACACTGAAAAACACACAAAGACATAGAAGATAAAACATGTTATTAAACAGTGAATAGGTCAACAATGAGATCAATGAAGAAATATAAAGATACCTTAAAACAAATGAAAATGAGAACACAACAATTCAAAATCTGTGGGAAACATGGAAAGCAATACTAACAGGGAAATGCATAGCATTACAGTCCTATCTCAAAAATAAAAATAAAATACAACAAGAAAAATCTCATATTAACAATCTAACTTTATACTTGTAAGGAGCTTAAAAAAGAACAAAGCCCAAAGTGAGTACAAGGACGGTAATAATAAAGATAAGATAGAAATAAACAAGAGAGTCTAAAAAATGATACAAAAGATCAATGAATCCAAGAGCTGGTTCTTTGAAAAAATAAATAAGACCGAAAAACCTGTAACCAGACTCATCAAGAAAATTACCCTTATGATTGGGGAACAAGACAAGGATGTCTACTTTCACCTCACTTCCTCAATATAGTACTGGAAGTTCTAGCCACAGCAATCAGACAAGGAGAAGAAATAAAAGGCATACAAATTGGAAAGGAAGAAGTAAAACTGTCTTTATATGCAGATGACATGTTATTATACATGGAAAACCCCAAAGATTCCACCAAGAAACTACTGGAACTGATCAATGAATTCAGCAAAGTAGAGGGATACAAAATTAATATCAAAAAATCAGTTGTGTTTTTATATGCAAATAACTAACAGAAAAGGAAATTAAGAAAACAATCTCATTCACAGTTGATTCAAAAAGAATAAAATACCAGGAATAAACCTAACCAAGGATATAAAATACCTGTACTCAGAATATTATAAGACACTGAAGAAAGAAACTGAAGATACAAATAAGTGGAAGTATATGCCATGTTCATGGAGAGGAAGAATTAACATCATTAAAATGTCCATGCTACCCAAAGCAATCTATACATTCAATGAAATCCCATCAAGATTCCAAAGACGTATTTCACAAAACTAAAATAAATATTTCCAAAATTTAAATGGAACCATAAAAGACCCTGCATAGCAACAGCAATCCTGAGAAAGAAGAATAAAGTTGGAGGAATCACACTACCTACTATCAAACTATATTATAAGATCATAATAATCAAAACAGCATGGCACCGGCATAAAAATGGACACATAGATCGATGGAAGAGAATACAGAGCCTAGAAATAAACCCACACCTTTATAGTCACTTAATATTTGTCAGGGGAAGCAAGTACATACAATGGACTAAAGACGGTTCATTCAATAAATGGTGTTGGGACAACTGGACGAATGCAGAAAAATAAAACTGGAGCACCTTCTTATATACCGCACACAAGAATGAATTCAAAATGTATTAAAATTAAAATTTTAAACTCGAAACCATAGAAAACATAGAGGAAAACACAGGCAGCAAAATCTCAGACATTGCTCATAGCAATGATATATCTCCCTAAGCAAGACAAACAGTAGAAAAAAATTAAAAGTGGGATTACATCAAACTATAAAGTTTATGCACAACAAAGGAAAACATGAACTAAATAAAAAGACAATCCACAGAATGGGTGAACATATTCGATGATACATTTAATAAGGGGTTAATATCCAAAATTTATAAAGAACTTACAGAACTCAATACTAAGAAAACCACATAATCCAATTAAAAAATGGGCAAAGGACAAGAACAGCCACTTCTCTGAAGAGGACATACAGATGGCCAACAGACGTATGAAAAGATGCTCAATGTCACTAATAATCAGAGAAATGTAAATTAAAACCACAATGAGGTATCATTTCACACCTGTAAGAATGGTAATCATCAATAAATCAACAAACAAAAAGGCTGGTGAGGATGTGGATAAAGGTGAGTGCTTTTGCACTATGGGTGAGAATGCAAATTAGTGCAGCTACAGTACAAAGCAATATGGAGATACCTCAAAACATTAAAAATGGATCTCCCTTTGACTCAGTGATCTCACTTCTGGGAGTATATCTCAAAGAACCCAAACAGTAATTTGAATGAACATAAGCATCCCCATGTTCACTGCAGCATTATCTACAAGCACCAAGATAGGGGAAGCAGCCCAAGTGTCCATCAGTAGAGAGTGGATAAAACAGCTATGGGGTATTTACACAATAGGATACTACATAGCCATAAAAAAGAAGAAAATTTTATCCTTTGCGATAGTGCAGATGGATCTGGAAAACATTACACTAAGTGAAATAAGCCAGTCAGAGAAAGACAAGTGCCGTATGATTTCACTCATATGAAGAATCTAATGAAGAGTCTGAACCAACAAGCAAAACTGAAATGGACTAATAGAGAGCAGGATGACAGCTAATGTGTGTGGAGGGGAGGGGAGTTAGGGAGTGGAGAGATTGAGTAAAAAGGAGAAAAGACTCATGGACAACAGTGATTGCGGTGATTGCGGTGGGTAGGGGGTATAAGGGGACTAAATGGTAGTGGAAAAATACAATAAAAATGAAATAAAATAACAAATGTAAAAAAGAAAATAAAGATAAATCGCATCAAAATCGGTGGCATACAGTTAAAGTTGGGCAAACAGGGAAATTTCATATCAGTAAATGTACACATTAGAAAATAAGATAGATGTATACACATGGTGATTATGGTTAACAATACTGTATCATATATTTGAAAGTTTCTAAGAAAGTAAATCTTAAAAGTTCTTATTGTAAGAAAAATATTTGTAATGTGTGGTGATGGATGTATGTGAACATTAGAATTTGAATGATCATTTTTCAATATATATGAATAATAAATCATTATACTTGACACATGAAACTAATATAATATCATGTGTCAATCATATCTCAATAAAATTATATACAAAAGAAGTCTCCAATTAATTATCTAAACTCTCAACCGAAGAACCTAGTAATAGAGCAAAATAAATCCAGAGCATGCAAAAGAATGAAAATAATAAGTGGAAATCAATGAAATGGAAAACAAAAACAACAGAAAAATAATCAATGAGACAAATAGTTGATTTCTGGAAAAGATCAATAAAATTAACAAACCCTTAGTAAGAAAAAAAGAGAGAAGATACAAATTACCAACCAGTAACAGGAATGAAACAGGATATCACAACACACCAAGGAGACATCAAAAGTATACTATGTTAACAATTTAATAAGGTATAAGTAATTGACAAACTCCTCAAAAAAAAACAAAACACAAACTACCATAACTCACTAATATGACATAGATAATTTTAGTAGCCCTATAACAATTAAGGAATTTTATAAATACTCCTAAAATAAACAAATCTTCAGGCTCAGATGCTTTCACTTGAGAACTCTACCAAATGTTTAAGGATTTTAGAGAATAAAAGAGGAAAAACACTTCCCAATTTATTTTATGAAGCCAATATTATACCCTAACCAAAACTAGACAAAGACAATAAAAAAGGAAAACTTCATAGCATTTTCCTTCTTAAATATGAATGCAAGAATCCTTAACAAAATATAAGTAAATAGAATTCAGCACTATATAAAAGGATTACATACCATGACCAAGTAAAATTTATTCTAGGGATGCAAGGTAAGTATAATATTTAGAAATCAACCGATGTAATGCACATAATCACATCAACCAATAAACACAAAGCGTTTCACAAAATTCAACACTGTCATTGTTTAAAAAAATCTCAGAAAAATAGAAATAGAGGGTTTCATGCTCTTCAGCTTGAAGAGCATATATAAGAAACTATAGCTAACACCACACTTAAGGGTAAGAAATTAATATTTCTCGCTACAACTGGGAAGAAGCAAGGATTCTTGCTCTCATCACTCTTATCCAACATAGTACTGGCGGAAAAAAAAAAGACACCTAGATTGGAAAGAAAGAAATAAAACTGTCTGTATTTGCAGGTGACAAAGGTTTATGTAGAAAGTTCTAAGGAATCTCCAAAGCCCTGGCCTGATAGCTGAGTTGGTTAGAGTGTTATACCAACATGCCAAGGTTTTGGGTTCAATCCCTAGTCAGGACACATACAAGAATCAACCAATGAATGTGTAAATAAGTGAAACAATAAATTGATGTTTTTCCCCCCTCTCTATCTCCTTTCCTCTCTAAAATAAATTTAAAAAATCTCCATAAAACCTCCTATATTAAGTGTGTTCAATGAAGTCACAGTATACAAGATAAACCATACAAAGTCAATTATATTTCTACATACTAGCAATAAACAAGTGAACACTGAAATTAAAAATACAGTACCATTTACAATCACTTTTTAAAGAGAAGAAGAAATACTTAGGAGTAAATCTAATGACAGGAAAAAAAATCCAGTTGAGTAACACTTGTCTTTTGTAAAAATATTTCCCAAATTGCTGTGTAAAAAGGACCCATATAATACATTTTTATATTTGGATGTGTTTTTTCTGGCTAAAAAAGACATTCACAAACAGGATATATAGATGATGAATAAGCACAGGAAAAATGTCATATACCAATAGAACTTAAGGAAATAGAAATAAAAACTACGATATGCTATCAGTATTTATAAGAATGGCTAAAATGAAAAACAGTTCTAATGACAAATGATAATGAAGATACAGAGAAATTGGATCACACGTATTTTCTGAGGAGTATGTAAAATGGTATAACCACTCTGGAAAACAGCTTTGCAATTTCTTATAAGACTGAATATGCAACTAGCATATGACCCAGCAATTGCGTTCCGGAACATTTATTCCAGAGAAATAAAGATTTCTGTACATAAATGTTTGCAGCAGTTTTATTCATAATATCCCAAAAGTAGAAACAATATCCATCCATGGGTAAATTGTTAACACAAGCTGTGTAAATCCATGCCATGGAATAAGACTATGCAGCAATTAAAAAAAACTGATAAATGAAACAATCTGGATGAATCTTTTAATTATGTTGAGTGGGAAAAAAGCCATTCCCAAAAGATTACAACCTACATGATTCTGTTTATATAGCATTTTAAAAATAACAAAATTGTAGTAATGGAAAACAGATAAATGGCTGCCAGGTTTATTTTATTTTTTAAAGCTTTCGTTTATTTATTTTTAGAGAGAGGGGAAGGGAAAGAGGAAGAGAGGGAGAAAAACAATGATGTGTGAGAGAAACATTAGTCAGTTGCCTCTCACCCGTGCCCCAACTTGGGACCAGGCCCACAACTCAGGCATGTGCCCTGACCAGGAATCGAACCAGCAACCTTTTACTTTGTGGGACAATGCCCAGCCCACCGAGCCATACCAGTCAGAGCTATGGTTGCCAAATTTAAATGGGGGTGGGAGCAAAGAGAAGTGGTTGTTGCATTGAAAGAGCAAAATGGGGAATCCTTGTGGTGACAGAACTATTCCATATCTTTAATATAAATATCAATATCCTGAGTGAGATTACAATACGAGGGCTCTGTAAGATATTACCACTAGGAGAAAATGGGCAAGGGTCTGTGGGGGTCTCTCTTATCAGTGAATATCTACCTATAATTATGTCAAAATAAAAGGCTTAATTTAAAAATTAAAATATTTAAAGTAATATTAAACTCTAACAAAAAATAAAAAGCAAACAAATTGGGAAACACACTTCTTATATCAACGAGAAAAGCATGAGCACCGTATTAGAAAACTGAGCAAGAGACACAGAGAATTCTTTCTCTCCTCTACATACATACATAAAAACAATTAATTAATAATTATTTTGAAAAATCAGCTTTACTAGTAATAGAAAATGTAAATGAAGATGATGCTATAGAGACATCTACAATGAAACCAAGTTTAAATATCCTATAAACCAGAATCCTTTACTGACTGCATTTTGCTTTAGCAAAATCCTAAATGTCTTCTGAGTAATGTTCAATAGAGGGTAAATGTATTTCACTGAATCCTATTTGTTCTTTCTTTCTTTCTTTTCTTTTCTTTTCTTTTTTTCTGAATCCTAATTACTTGGAAACTTATAACCCATGCATGCCATATATGTCTACTAGCCAAATTATTTTACCATTCCCCAACCATGCCATATAACTGACTTATTATTGCATTATTACATTAATATTGTCTAAAATTTTATACTACTCAGAAGATATTCTTTTCTGTTCTATTGTACTTTCTGATAAATTTCATTTCATAACTTTTATTTTTAAAAAAAGGAAAACAAAATATATCAACAGATTGTGAACAAGAATATATTTGCTAAACACAAGTATTAAATGATTGAATAAAACATTTCAATATAACTCTATTATTACGAAATGCCAATCTGTTCAAACTGCTGGCTGTCAGAAGGTTGTAACTTTTTCCAAAACAAACATTGCTTTGTTCTCAACCTAAAACTGCAAAATGAGAACCAGCCATTTAGACTTAATTTCTATCATGTTCTTCAATGACATTAACCTCTACCAAGAGAAGTGAGTTGCACTCATATTTGAAGCAATCACACGAGAGTTTCAACATCAATCTTGAATACTGTGCTTCTTCATTAGATAGCAAAGTTTGAACCTTACCCACACACTGTGTGCCAAGGTTGAAAAGAGCAATTGGTTGTACAGCAATTGTTCCACGATGCCTCAGTGGCAGGAATGAGGGGTAGTCCTACAAATGCTGCTGCTTGAGCTTCCTTGCGTGTGTGAAGAATCTGGTGCTCCCAGTCTGACATGCTCTTCCCCTGTTAGTGAGAGACCTGTGGCAGTTCCATAATAAACAGCAGAGGAGGTAGCAGAGCCAAATGCAAAGGAGTGGATGATGTTACCTGGTGTGATGAGGATTCAATGTTTGTTCCTGCATTAGTAAGAGTGCTTATACCCAGCCCAAAAGCCCCTGTAACCACTGGAGGTTATGCAAAAGCAGTATTGCCAAAGTTTAATTTTGGTGCATTTATTCTAAGTAGAAAAAAGAAAATACCAATACAATATTCTCTGGCAGCTAGGTTACATAACTCCTGTCAAATTACATTTTAAATACTAATAGTTTATAAAATTTTGTTCTGTACATTATTTCATTTCAATACAGAACAAAAGATAACCAGGTATTACAAGTTATTAGATAACCAAAAGAACAGCGGAGAATTCCAGAAAGAATACTCCAGCTTTCATTGGGCTATCAGGTGCTACTGAAAGAAATGACCAGGTCCAACTAGAGTTGCATAGAAAGGCATTAAAAGAGTGCTCCCTTAAAAATTCTGAGATGCAGGAGGGAAGAATGTATGTTCAATGACATTATAATGATCAATAGATAAACATCTCTCTAGAGAAAGACATTTAATCAACAAACAGCCAAATTCCAAGATGATATGCCCGTATGTTCAAAACTCAGCTGAGTACTCCTCGTAATTGCTCACATAAAATCAAGGGAGGTCAGAATTCAATGTGCCTTGTGCCTAAAATCTGAGATTGCCTCAATTTTTAAGACTATATTGGAAATGAGTGGCATAATTCCATAGAGTTGACTTAAAAATACCATACTATCTCTTTACCCTTTCGATATTCTAAATGGAAAGTTTGTATTTGAAAGATGGTTAGTTCTGTAGCCACCCAAAGAATCAAAGGATATTTGTCTTACCCCATGGAAAATCTAGTTCCTACTGGGGCAGGAGTTGATGCAACTGGTGTTTCAAAGCTGAATCCTGTGTAGCTGGAACTGTATACTGAATGAAAACAGGCCATTAGAAGATGTGCTTGTAACGACCTGGAATAGTATCCCCAAATTAAACCCTCCTACACCATATGTAGAAAGCATAAACCTGTAACTGAAGTGGTGGTTGTTCCCTTTGCAGAACCAAAAGTGACCCCACCTATAGGGGTACAAGTGTCTCTAAAATTAAACCCACTCATGACTCCACACACTATATGGGGGTAAAAGAGGAATGGAAGAAAAAAAATGTAGACATCTCAAGAAGACTTCCAAAATGTTGGATCCAAACACACTGCAATCACTCTGTCATACTCCAAACTCCTAGAATTATCATTTTAAAAGCTCTTAATGAGATACCACTTCACACCGATCAGAAAGGCCACCAACAATAAATCAACAAACAAGTGTTGGCGAGGTTGTGAAGAAAAGGGAACCCTAGTACACTGTTGGTGGGAATGCAGACTGGTGCCGCCACAGTGAAAAACAGTACGGAATTTCCTCAAAAAACTAAAAATGGAACTGCCTTTGACCCGGCAATTACATTGCTGGTACTGTACCCTAAGAATCCTGAATTACCAGTTTAAAAGAACCTATGCACCCCAATGTCCATAGGAGCGTTATTCATAACAGCCAAATGTTGGGAGCAACCTGAGTGCCAAACAGTAAATGAGTGGATCAAAAAACTGTTACATTTACACAATGGAATGCTATGCAGCAAAAGAAAGAGTGAACTCCTGCCCTTAGAGACAGCATTGCTGGAGAGCATTATGCTAAGTGAAATAACCCAGGTGGTGAAAAACAAATACCATGTGATCTCACCTATAAGTGGACTCTAATCAACAAAACAAATGAATGAATAAAAATAGAACCAGAGACTTGGAATAAAGAACAAACGGACAGTGACCAGAGGGGAGCAGGTATGGGGATAGTAGGGGAAAGAATGCAAAGGGCAAGTGAAGGAACATGAATAGAGGACTCATGGGCACAGAGAGTGGGAGGGTTTGACTGTGGGAATAGGAGGGACAGGGTAGGCATGAGCAATGGGGAAAAAGTTGGGACAACTGTAACTGAACAATAAATTTTAAAAAATTAAAAAAACACTTAATAAAATACTTTTTAAAAACAAAAAGCAGAGTTTTTGAAGAAGATAATTTTTCAGGTGCCTGAAAGAGAGGAATTTATATCAATCATCAGAAGTTGAAGCTATTTCATCCAAGGGGTGATTTGAATGAGATATGTGCCTTAAGAGATGAAAATATGCTGGGTTATGGGTACCATTAGAGGCCATAGAGTAAGGCCACAGGTTACTCAATCAGCAGAGACTTAGTGAAGCTTAGATCTGGAAAGCATCTACAGGAGAATGGAAAGGCAATGGAAAAATGCAGGAACCTCAAGTTAATATAGAAAATATGCACGGATAGTTCAAATTCAATTTAATTTGACTTTCTCAGTTCTTTCCCCAAAGACTCCATCCCCAGTCTCTCCTCAGGTATCTCTAGCCCACTCTGTCCCTGCCTTTGCTGGAGCCCATGGCAGGGGAAATATGTTTGTTGGGGCAAAATAAGTAAGAAGGAGGGTCGGAAGATGGTGGGGAAGTAGGTGGGAGCTAAACCCTCTGGCTTGTGTACCCAACTGGGACACCAAGCCGATCTTCTGAAGAACTGAGTGATCAGCCAACAAAATCCCAGCTTATTTGAAGTTTGGAAGCCAAAAATTGCAGAGGATGATAGAAAACAGACAGTAAGGAGGTTTTGTAGGCTGTCGGGAAGATTCCCAGGTCCTGTGTTGTGGACCCGGCTGTGAAGGTCCCTGACCCTATGCCAGGGACCATGGCAACGGAGCTTTGGAGGAGAGCCAGCTCAGCAATTGTAACTTGTCAGCTCCCTCCCTGCCCAGAGTAGAGAAGTTCCAGACCTGCACCAGTAGAGACCTGGTGGCTCTGCAGTGGGAGACAGAGCAGTTGGCAACCGCAGCTGAGACAGTGGTCGCTGACTGGGACAATACTAGAGAAACTGGGGAGCTGGGGGACACAGGGAGATGGGAGAAGGGCCGCAATTCACTGTGACCCAGATAGTCCTGGGACTGGTCAGAGTTGGGTTGAGTGAAAATCCTGGAGATTTTGAAGAAAAGTCACCCTCAAACAAGGGGAATACACTAAAAAAAAGGCTCTCAGCCACTGTGCAAGGACCTCTGGTGTGCTGCGGCAGCGGCCAGTCAGGACAGAGAAGATGGAGGAGGAGGGGTGTGAATTGCTCTAAATAAGGGCGCCCCAAAGACTGATCAAAGTGAGGCAACTGGGGCCAAAGAGGTAGCAGTTCCCAGAGAGACTTAATAGGGGAAGTAAATGGTCCAAAAAGGACTTTGCCAGCACCAGCGCCCAAGCCAGCAAAGAGTGAGGAGGGGTGCGAGTTGCTCCCACTAGGTGCACCTCACAGGCTATTCAAAGGGCTGCACATTGAGGGGGACTGAAGGAGCAGACCTGACACATAGGACAGTGTGGGCCTTGCAACACTCTGAGGACTCAGCTAGATGCCATGAACCAAGAAAAAGAGCAACCTAGACACAGCCCCCATCCTGCAGAGACACAGGAGAGAAAAAAAGAAAAACAGAAAACAAAAAAATGGAGCCCAGCCTCCCTGACTGCAGCGTAAAGGAAGACCAGCAGAACCCGTTTGGTGGATTTAAAGTCAACAGGAGATTTTTTTTTCTTTCCTTTTTTCCTTTCTCTTATTCTTGCAAGTGTAAGGTGATAAGACCT
This sequence comes from Mormoops blainvillei, assembly GCA_004026545.1. NCBI lineage: Eukaryota > Metazoa > Chordata > Mammalia > Chiroptera > Mormoopidae > Mormoops > Mormoops blainvillei. The sequence goes on along the minus strand of PVJD01001920.1, from coordinate 66,578 downwards.
GGAGCTGTGAAAGGAACAAAGACAGATCCAGAGTGATAATAAGAAGGCTAACACCAAAGAGTTAAGAAAAAATTTCAAATTGATATCCTTCAGAATTTGCATTTTATTATTTTTTATTTTTTTGTTATTTTTATTTTTATATATTTAATTTTTCTTCCTTATGTGTGGTTTTCTTTGTTTGTTTGTTTGATTTCCCTGTTTGACTAATTTTCCTGTTCTACCTTTCCTATTACATTTTAATTTCTCTTCTGGCACCGAACCCATATTCCAATAGCACACTACCCTTGGTCTTTTAATTCCTATTCTTTTTATTCAGATTAAATGTTGCATGTCTTATTATTGTTGTTCCAAATCTCACAGAGCACCCTATCCAGGTTTTGGCCCATTTTGCTATCTTCCTGAGTTTTATTACTGTCATGGTTAACTTTATTTTCTCCCACACTACCCCAAGTTTCCATCACTTACTCTTACAATATCTCATCATTGAACCTCACATAGTTGATTTACTTTCTGGACAGCTTCACATTCTTTCCCCCCACCCCAATAAGAGTCTTACCTCCTTTCACCTTTTATAAAAAGTGGCTACTTGTGTAAATTATCACACTTATGGTGGTGTTTCACTAAGGATCTTCTATCTGTTCCCTACTTGTTAGTATTTTAATTCCCATGAAACACTCCCCCACTGTTTTACTCCATTTTCCCTTCACCCTGCCCCGATCACAAATAAGATAAGGTGGGAGTTGTGAATATCAGTCAACCCACAGGAGGAGAGAACCCACCAACAAAGGAGCCACAAACAGGAAAAGTGCAGTTGAAAGAAGAGACACCACACAAACGGAAAAAGGGCAAACATAGAGCATTTGGACAAGATCAGAGACCACATAAGTCCCACAGAACTCCTACCACAGAAGTTCACACCACAAGATAGCTGGTAAAACAGCATCATGAATCACAGAACCAAACAAAAAGAGCCACTGAAAATGGGGCAGACAAAGAAAGAATCCACAATCTAAAGGAACAGAAGACTCCCCACAAAAGGGCTAAATGAAATGGAGGCAAGCAAACTATCAGATACAGAATTCAAAAGAATGATGATAAGGATGCTCAAGGAACGCCCAGACAACTACAAGGAACTGAATGAGAACTACAACAGTATGAAAAAGGAAATAGAAACCTTAAACAAGAACCAGGAAGAAATGAATACAATTTCTCAAATAAAAAATACACTAGAAGGAAATACAAGCAGGGTGGATGAAGCAGAGGATCGAATTACTGAGCTGGAAGATAAGGTAGAAAGAAATACCCAGGCAGAGCAGCTGCACGAAAAAAGACTACGGAAAAATGAAGGTATCTTAAGGGATATGCAAGACAACAATAAATGCAACAACATTCAAAGCATAGGAATACCAGGAGGAGAAGAAAAGGAGCAAGGGATAGAAACCCTATTTCAAAAAATGATGACACAAAACTTCCACACCTAGAGAAGAAAAATACCATGCAAGTTCAGGAAGCACAGAGTGTCCAAATCAAGATGAACCCAAACGGGCCTACTCCAAGATACATCATAATTAAAATGCAAAGTTTTAAAGACAGAGAATCTTAAAAGCAGCAAGGGAGAAACAAGAAGTAACATACAAGGGTGCAAAGATAAGGCTAACAGATGATTTCTCCACAGAAACACTACAAGCCAGAAGGGAATAGCAAGAACTATTCCAAGTAATGAAAAGTGAAGACCTGCAACCAAGACTACTCTATCCAGCAAGGTTCTCAATTAAAATAGAAGGAGAAATAAGGAGTTTCTCAACACAAAAGAAGACTGAAAAAATACATGTCTACAAACCAGCTCTGCAACAGATGCTAAAAGGACTGATATAAGAAGACAAAGAAAAAGAGAGGAAGAGGAACACAGGCACAAAGAGGGAAAAATGAATAAGTACTTATCAATAATTACATTAAATGTTAATGGATTAAGGGCTCCAATCAAAAGATATAGGGAAGCCGAATGGATAAGAAAGTATGACCTGCACATATGCTGCCTACAGCAGACCCACCTCAAAAAAAAAAAAAAAACCCACCTACACAAACTGAGGGTCAAGGGTTGCAAAAAAATATACCAAGCAAAAGGATAAGGAAAGAAAAGTCAGAGTAGCAATTCTCATATCAGACAAAAAAGACTACAAAACAAAGGCCATAAAAAAAGATACTGAAGGATACTATATAATACTCAAGGGGAGAATCCATCAAGAACACATAAACACTATAAATATATATGCACTCAACATAGGAACACCCAAATACATAAGAGAAATCTTGCAGGACTTTGAGAAAGATATAGACAGCAACACACTTATAGTAGGGGATTTTAACACCCCACTGTCAAAAATGGATAGGTCTTCTAAAAAATATATCAACATGAGTATTGTGGAATTGAATAATATGCTAGATCAAATGGAATTAACTTATATATATTGAACCTTCCATCCCAACGAAGCAAAATGCACATTCTTTTCAAATGCACATGGAATATTTTCAAAGATAGATCACATGATAGGACACAAAACAAGCCTCAACAAATTCAAGAAAATGGAAGTCATATCAAGCATATTCTCGGACCACAAAGGCCAGAAACTAGAAACCAGCCTCAAGAAAAAAAAAAACACTCAAACTCATGGAGACTGAATAGCATGTTATTAAACAATGACTGGCTTAATAATGAGATCAAGCAAGAAATCATAAACTTTCTGGAAACAAATGAAAATGAACATAAACTGTCCAAAACGTATGGGACACAGCAAAGGAAGTTCTGAGAGCAAAGTTCATAGCAATACAGGCTACCTGAAAAAGATAGAAACATTTCAGATAAAAAAAAAAAACTAACCCAACATCTACAAGAACTGGAGGAACAACAACAAACAAAGCCCAGAGTGATTAGAAGGAAGGAAATAACCAAGATCAGCACAGAATTAAACAAAATAGTGACTAAGAGAACAATCCAAAGGATCAATAAATCCAAGAGCTGGCTCTTTGAAAAGAGAAATAAATCAACAATACTTTAAGCAGAGTCATCAAGAAAAAAAGAGAGAGGACTCGAATAAATAAAATTAGAAATGAAAGAGGAGAGATCACGACTGATATCACAGAAATACAAAGGGCTGTAAGGAATCACTACAAAGAACTATATGCCAAGAAATTTGAAAACCTGCGTGAAATGGACCAATTCCTGCAAAAATATAATCTTGAATAAAGAAGCAGCAAAAAGCCTGAACAGACTGATAACAGCTCCAGAAATTGAAGCAGAAATCAAAAAACTCCCTGCACCTGAAAGGCCCAGAACGGATGGTTTCCCAGGAGAATTCTACAAAATATTTAAGGAAGAGCTAATGCCTATCTTTCTCAAATTATTACATAAAATCCAGGAAGAGGGAAGTCTCCCAAACTCTTTCTATGAAGTCAGCATTATCCTAATCCCAAAACTAGATAAAGACAATAAAAGGAAAAAAAACTACAGGCCGGTATCACCGGTGAACGTAGATGCTAAAATCCTCAACAAAATATTGACAAAACCACATTCAGCAACACATTAAAAAGATCATCCACCATGATCGAGTGGGATTCATCCCAGGTATGCAAGGATAGTACAATATTCACAATTCAATAAACATAATACATCTCATAAACTAAACAAAAGACAAAAATCATATGATCATACAAACAGATGCAGAAAAAATATTTGACAAAGTACAGCAGCCGTTTATGATAAAAACACTCAGCAAAGTGGGAGTAGAGAAACATACCCCAACATAATAAAGGCCACATACAAGAAACCTACAGCGAACATCATACTCAGTGGGAAAAAACTAAAAGTTTTCCAACTAAGATCGGGAAGAAGACAAGGGTGTCTGCTTTCACCACTTCTATTCAACATAGTATTGGAGGCCCTAGCCACACTGATCAGGCAAGAAAAAGAAGTAAAAGGCATCCAAATAGGAAAGAAGGAAGGAAAACTGTCACTGTTTGCAGATGGTATGATTATGTACACAGAAAATCCCACAGACACCATCAAAAAACTACTTGACCTAATATGTGAATTTGACAAAACAGCGGGACACAAAGTCAATATTCAGAAATCAAAGGCATTTTTGCATACCAACAACAAAATATCAGAATCAAAAATCAAGGAAAAAATCCCATTCACTATAGCAACAAAAACAAAATATAAAGTACCTAGGAATAAACCTTACCAAGGAGGTAAAAACCTGTACTCAGAAAACTACACAACATGGAAGAAAGAAATTAAACTAGATACAAATAAATGGAAGCATATACCATTTTCATGGATCTGAAGAATTAACATCATCAAAATGTCCACAGTACCCAAAGGAATTTATAGATTCAACGCAATACCTATTGAAATACCTATGGCATATTTCACAGGTAAAGAACAAACAATTCAAAAATTTATATGGAACCATAAATGACCCTGAATAGCCGTATCAATTTTCAGAAAGAAAAACAAGGCTGTAGGGATACCCTATATCAAGTTATACAACAAGGTTACTGTAATCAAATGACTCTGGTACTGGCATAAGAACAGACACATTGATCAATGGAACAGAATATAGAACCCAGAAATAAAGCCATGTCTCTATTTCTATTAATATTCAACAAAGGAGACAAAGGCATAAAATGTAGTAAAAATGGCCTACTCAACAAACGGTGTTGGGAAATCTGGACAGCAACATGCAAAAAAATGAAACTTGACCACCAATTTACACCATACACAAAAATAAACTCAACATGGATTAAAGACTTAAATATAAGTCATGAAACTATAAAAGTCATAGAGGACAGATAGGCATGAAAATCTCAAATATTCCATGCAGCAATATTTTCACTTTATGTCCCCTAGATCAAGGGACTTAAAGGAAAGAATAAATAAATGGGACTTCATCAAAATGAGCAGCTTCTGCACAGCTAAAGAAAACATCAGCAAAATGAAAAGGGAACCAACTGTATGGGAAAATATATTTGCCAATGATACATCAGACAGGGGGTTGATCTCCAAAATACAGAAAGAACTCACACAACTCCACTCCAGGAAGACAAACAACCCAATTAAGAAATGGGCAAAGGACCTGAGCAGACACTTCTCCAAGGAGGACATACAGAGGGCCCAGAGACATATGCAAGGATGCTCAGCCTCACTAGCCATCAGAGAGATGCAAATTAAAACCACAATGAGATACCACTTCACAGCAGTCAGAATGGTTATCTTAACCAAATGAACAAACAAGTGCTGGCGGGGAAGTGGAGAAAAGGGAACTCTTGCACACTGTTGGTTGGAATGCAGACTGGTGCAACCACTGTGCAACACAATATGGAATTTCCTCAGAAAACTAAAAATGGAACTGCCTCTTGACCCAGCAATTCCACTGCTGGGTATACCAGAAACACTAATTCAAAAGAACCTATGTACCTCAATGTTCATAGCAGCACAATTTAGAATAGCAAAGTGTTGGAAGCAACCTAGGTGCCCATCAGTAAACGAGTGGATCAAAAAACTGTGGTATATTTACAGAATGGAATACTATGAAGCAGGAAGAAAGAAGGAGCTCCTACCCTTCGTGACAGCACGGATGGATCTGGAGAATATTGTGCTAAGTGAAATAAGCCAGGAGGTAAAAGACAAATACCATATGATTTCACCTATATGTGGAGACTAATGAAGAGAACAAACAAGTAACTTAAATATAACCAGAGACATTGAAGTGAAGAACAAACTGACAGTGAACAGAGAAGAGGGGGGTGGGGAAGATTGGGGAAAACAAGGCAAGGGTGGTCAAGGAACTTATATGGGGGACATGTGGACAAAGTGAAGTGGGGGGTGAGTTCAAGGGTGGGGGGAGGGGGAGTGGTAGGGAATAAATGGACAAAACTGTACTCGAACAACAATAAAAATTTTAAAGGAAAAATTCAGTTTAATTTTGTGAAGTGAAAACTTCAATCTAAGATGCTAACATAAAAACTGGTTAGAAGACGATGAAACCTTCAGCATCCAGCCAAGGTGCCAACTTCCTGGATCACCCATGGTCAAAAAGGCCCGTAGAAGATTAACTCATAAACAAGAACTACAAAACATCTAAGTAAGTAGTGACAGACTCCCCCAAAATGAGATAACCCTTGTCCAAGGGTTTATAGATAATAAAGCAATAAGAATGGCATATGAAATATATGTTTAATGTGTTCAAATAGTTCAAGAAAGAAAAAAGAATCTGTAAAGCAAACAAGTGAACATGAAAAAGAACCAAGAAATAATCTAAGAAATGGATATCAGCATTAGAAATAAAAAAGGCTCAAGATATAGATTTAAATAGTAGACCAGGCACACTTGCAGAGCAAAATAAATCAGTAAATTGTAAGAGAGAACAGAGGAAATCTGCCAGAACACAAGACAAAGTGACAGGAAAGGAGAGAGGAATTAAGAGATGTGGGGAAAGCAAAGAAGCTTCAATTTATATCCACAATGACTGTCAGAAGGAAAATACAGAATGGTAGAGATAATATTCAAAGAGTTAACATAGGAGTTTGCTAGAACTGAAGGAAAATGGGTCCTCACATTAAAAAAGCCACCAGTGCAAGACGGCAACCCCTCCCCACCACCATATACACACTCATATTCTTTATACAAGTCTGTCCAGAAAGTATCCAGCATATACTATGAAAAAGAGAGACATTTATTGAAGAGATACAAGATACAAGAAACATTGTACATAGGACAATGATGCCTCGGTTCCCTTCAAAGTAGGCACCTTGGGACCTCACACGGTTCTCCCAATAACCATCAGCTGCCCCCATCATATTTTCCTAAATGTCACTGACAGTCTGAAATCTCTTTCCTTTCAAAGGTGATTTTAGTTTGGAGAAAATCCAGAAGTCACAGGGTGCCAAATCTGGGCTGCAGGGGGACTGAGTCACCTGAGTGATTAGATGTTTCACAAAAAACTGTGTAAGATGTGATGCATGAGCAGGTGTGTTGTGATGAAGCTGCCAATCACCAGTTGCACATGTCTGCAGTCTTCTGAATCTTCTCAGTAGTTTCCATGGAGGAATGTTCAAACTTAGCGCAAAATATGATGCAGATTCATTGCTCTACTCACTCAGTCATTTTTTAATACAATAGCCACAGAGTGCACATGTTCATTCAGTGGTGTCTACAACCCCCAGTGACTAGTACAGTGAAGTCGTCATTGTTCACACATGCACATTCCATTCCAAACGCCTTGGTTACAGGTTACATCGATGTCCAGCAAACTATTCTCCTAATATTAACAATGGCTGAACATTTTTCCAGACAGACCTTCTTATATAACACATTGAAACCCTATAATATTAAGTAGAGAGAAAAAATCTGAATATTACCAGTGAGGAAAAAACAGATTTACCTAATAAGGAGTAACAACGAGAGTGACATCAGGTTCTTCATTAGCAACAATAAATATTAAAATATGATGATATAATATCTTTAAAATGTTAAGGGAAAAATCATTGTATATTTATGTCGATTGCTATCAAGATTTATACAATGGGATATGACTAAAGATCAGTTTTTACAGAATAGCTCTGAAAGTCACTTCTGAGAAATAAGTTTCAAAAAACATTTCTTCAATTTAAGAGCCCCATTACTATAATGTACTGATAAGAAAAGAAAAAAACCTCTCACAATTCCTCCCTATTACTTAAACTTGTTATGCTTTCTGAAAAAGCTCTTTTCAATGTAGACAGAGATTTCAATCAAATATGCATACAATAAGAAAAAATATTTCAAATCCAATTTTCAACTCAAATTCACTGACATCTTCTGTGCCTCCAAGAGCATTATTGCTCCAGTATTTCTTCAGTCATAAGAGAACTAAAAGCCATTTTCACTATCTTTCAAGCCAGGTATGCAAATGTGTAGACTACCCTCCTTTCATCTCCCACTTCAGCATAATCAATAATTAAATTTGACTCACCATCTCCTCCATTCTCTCCCCACAATCATTGGTTTCTAGGAGTTAAAGATGATCCCCTGTTGTCTCTGGAATTTTCACCCAAGCCACCATTTGCAAGTTTTGATTTTAGATATTGTGATATTACACATGTAGTGACAACTAGCATGTCCTAACTGTCATCTGCTCAAAAGGGACTGTAAGACCCAATCAACTGTTAAGACTCATTCTAATTTCAGAGATGTTAAAATATGAAAAACTATAATACAGAAACACTGAAATACGATATCTTTAGTGAAGTTAGTGTCATGGGTATAAGTGAGTACCTTCCCAAGGGTAACTCTGAAGGACAATATCCATCTGAATGTGTTAGTTATGACAGGTTGTTGTTATCCTATATACATCTTGAGACTTCAAACATATAAGCTCCAAATGCTGATATGAAAAGTTTAATAATTCGGTCCTGGAAGGCACAGAGCGAGAAACATTCTGGGTAGATAAGAGTACTTGATGCGTTTAGTCTTATCTTCCCAAGGGTACCACTCCCATGAGAGTATGTTATTACAAATTATAATAATAGTATATTAGTGCATATCTTATGTAATATATAGTTATATATAATAAATTTATGATATATATTTATGTATTTTAAATATTGGCAGAAAAACATATTGTTAAACCATGGATTGTTACTGTAATAGAAATTGATACTTTCAGATTTAGATACTGTCATGAACGACATTGCAGGCCAAAGAAAAGTCTTCTGGTAGCCATCAAAAGGTAGAATTTTTTTTCTGTGCCTTTGCATTTGTGGATTTTCTATTCTTTTGAAAGTAACTTAAGAAACTCCCTGATAAATATGCATGAACTTTTAAATTTTTTCTACCTTAAAATCTTGAGAAATCACTTTTCAACTAAAAATGCATTTTTGTCACTAAGAATTTAAAGATTTTCTCCCTTCTATCTCATTTAGATGTAAAATTGTTCATATCCTTATACTTTTAAACATTCTATTTTGCTTAACCATTTCTGACCATGTTGTTTAAAAAGTATTCCATTAATACCAGGGATTGGAGATTTCTCCTTATAATCCCATTGCTTTTGGTGTTATATATTGGATTGGTCAAAAAGTTCATTTACTTTTTTTCCATACGATGGCTCTAGTAGTGCTTAGTTGTCTTTAACTTCATTGGAAACTCTTTTGTTAGACTGCACTGTGACAGCGGTCACATCAGCATGCATTTAAAAAAAAAACATCAAAATTGGTGAATTTTTGTGCAGCCATTTTAATATTGCAAATGGATGAAGATACACAACATTTTCAGTGTATTATGCTTTATTAGTTCAAGAAAGGTAAAAACAGCTGAAACAAAAGATTTGTGCAGTGTATGAGGTGTTGTGACTGATCAAAATAATGGTTTGCAAAGTTTCCTTGTACTATTGATGTTTTGGCCACATAACTCTTTGCTGTGGGGCTGTCTTTTGCATCAGAAGATGTTGAACAGCATCGCTGGCCTCTACCAGCTAGAAGCCAATCATGGGAGACAGCTGACATACTCAAAATATTCAAATAGTTATTGGTGAAAATGAAAAAGAAGTGGATGGGGCAGGGGTTAGGAGTAGTGTGGGAAATTAAGAAGCTAAAGAACTGTGTGTGCAGCCCATGGACATGGACTAAGAGGTGTCAGGATGATGGGATTGGGGGGCAGGGCAGAGGGGATGGGGGGGATGGGACAACTATAATAGCATACTCAATAAAATATAGCAAAAAAAAAAAGAAAATTTTTATTTTATGGAAAAAAAAAACCTAAACGAACTTTTTAGATTAACACAACACAGTATTTCAAGATCATGTTATTAGGGGCATAAAATTCATGGTTAAGAATCTCGGTACATTTCCTTCCTTTCAACAGTGTGAAATGCCTGTTTATTAGTAAATTGCCTTCAATCGTATGCATTTTGTCTGACATTAATGCTGCTTCATCATTTTTATTTTGGTTGGTATCTGTCTGGTATATTATTTTCCATCCCCTTGTTTTCAACCTTTCTGTATCATTTTGTGTATGGTTTTTGTAAATAGCGTAGATGAAAAATTTTGAATCCAATCTAAGACTCTCTTAATGAATGAGCTTAATTTATTCACATTTATAGAGACTACTCATATAATAGGACTTATTTCTTTCATTTTATTGTGTTTTTAATTTGCCATATCATATGCATCTTTTATCTTTTTCTGAATATTTGGATTGATGGAATTTGCTCTATTACCTTTAATTTTCCTATGCTTTAAAGCTACATATTCTAATTATATTAATATTTATGAGTTTCTCTTGAATTCTTTTAACATACAGACAAATTCATGTTTCTGTAACAAAACCTGAAATTAATCAGTGTTCTCTATCCTTTGTAACAAACAGGACCTTAGCACACTTTAACTTCCCTATGCAAACATAGCACTGCTTTAGTAAAAATGGAAAACTCCCTAATATATATTCCCTATATGTGGCTAAGAGTAGGACTATCTGTCTCTGCTATTGTTGAGTTCTTCCAGTCAAACTCTGTCTTCAGAGTGATTTCTCCTTATCCATACTGCCTAAGTATAGAGCTTAAAGTTAACAAAACTACAGCTTTTTATGTTGGTTTCATCTTACAGTTCTATATTGGATACCTTAATGCAAGCACACATGTTCGAAGAAAGAAATAATGGATGGTAAAGAGCTTCTGCAGAAAACCCACTACACTCAAAGAAATCACTGGAGCTCAATGGAAATGGGCAGATAGTGTTCCCTGCCTAGTGGTCCAACCTAAATGGGGCTTGCTGAATTAGATAAACAACTGGACAGAAAGAAAACAATTTTAAAAGTGCCAATGCCATTAATGTTGCTTCATTTTTGTTTTGGTGATCAGACTGTGCTAGTTATTTTAAATGCATTGGAGTCTCGGTTTCCTCACTACTAAAATTCTTGCAGTTCAATTAAGTAACTAAATATATTACAATAAGTTTATAAAGGATCCTCCACATATATTACTTTCTCTAATTCAATGTAAAGTGCTATATAAATGCTTTCCAAAATATAAGGCCTGAGTTCTCCTTGCTGTCAGCAGAAGATCAATAAATCAGAGATATTTATGAAGCACTCTCTTAGCTGGCCCAGAGAGTGGATATAAAATGGATTTCAAATTACAATTCAAAAAAATTACTACATAGAAGATGGTGGCCTAGGTAAACAGAGCTCACCTCCACATAAAACCACATTAAAATTACAACTAAACTACAGAATAATCATTATGCATAACCACCACAAATCCAGCTGAATGGAAGTCCTACAACTACAGAATTAGAGAAGAAACTACATCAAGACTGGTATGAGCGGTGGAGATATGGAACAGGTTGGTCCCACACCTACATGTGGCAGATAAAAACCAGGAAAGATGCCTTGGGAGTGAGGGGTACCAGCCCTACACCAGAACTCCTAATCCAGGGTTCCATTGCCAGGAAGATAAGTCCTCATAAGTTCTGGTTGTAAAGACCAGTGAGGATTGAGACTGAAGGAAACAGGAAATGGTAGATTCCTAGGTAGTTCCTCTTAAAGGACCCACACACAGACTTACTCAGACTCACTCTCTCTGAACTCCAGCATAGGGGCAGCACTTGAAAGGCACCAGAGACATACGGGGAGGAACTGAAGTGTCTGGCATCAGGGTGAGCCTGAGGGACAGCTTTCTCCCAGACAGAAAAGATGGCAGAAGTCATTGTTCCTTTTCTGAGCACTCTCCCCATAGAACTGGTAGATGAGTGCCATTTCTCCAGTGAATTTTCCATACGAATGGCTTATCTTGAGTCATGATTCAGGTTTTCTTAAATTCTCTCAAACAAGCAGTCTCTAGCCTTAGTGTGTCCCATACCTCTTGCTAAGTGGCCCTAGGCCTGAAAATAGTAGCAGCTGGCCTTAGTTCACAGCTTGGGCTTGCTTGGGCACCTCCAAGGCCAGCACAAGCAGCAGCGATCTGCAGATTGCATTGTAGCTTATGCTGGGTGGCCGGAGACAGAACACAGGCAGTGTTCTTGGCCTTCACCTTGGCCTTCAACAACCAGGAAGCCCCAGAGCTGCACTACAAGTGGGGAACTTCAGACCATGTCAAAGCACCACCACCCAACTACCTCCAAAAGCAACAAACTCAAGAGGAGGTCTCAGCAGGCACCAGAACACTGCTGAAGTGAGTCCTGCTCAGTGGAGTGGGTCTCTGCACATCAGATCCTCCACAGTGGTGGGAGGTTTGTGGTCAGTGGTTACAGCCAGTCCCTGCAGTTGACTGGCTTGGGTAAATTCCTCCCATTTACCTGTCAAAGCAATCAATGCTCAACTACAAGAGGAGGGTGTATACAGCCAACATGGAGACATGAATCTTGAATACCCAGCTTGGGTAATGAGGAGGCCATACCACTGGGCACCACAGGACACTTACTACATTAGGTCACACTACCAAACAAGGGAGTCATAGCAGCTTTACCTAATACATAGAAACAAACACAGGGAGATTGCCAAAATGAGGAGACAAAGAAACATGGCCCAAATGACAAAAGAGAACAAAATTCCAGAAAAAGAACTAAAAATAGAGACAAGCAATCTACTGGATGTAGAGTTCAAAAACTGGTTATAAGGACACTCAGTGAACTTGGATGAAGAACAGATAAATTTAGAGAGAACTTTGGCATAAAAAAGGACACAGAAGCCAAAAAAAGAATCATTCAGAAATGAAGGATACACTAGCTGAAATGAAGAACAATCTACAGGGAATCAACACTAGAGTGGATGAAACCAACAATCAAATCAGCGATTTGAAATACATAGAAGCAAAAAACACGGAATCAGAAGAGCAAGAAGAAAAAATAATAAAAACAAATAAGGACCACCAGAGACAACTTCAAATTTAACGACATTTGCATCATGAGGGTGCAAAAATGAGAAGAGAAAGAGCAAGAAATTGAAAACCTATTTGAAAAACTGACAGAAAACTTCCCTAACTTTGTAAAGGAAATAGGCATACAAGTCCAGGAAGTGCTAAGAATACCAAAAAAGACGGACCCAAAAAGGCCCACACCAAAACACATCATAATTATATATTTTTTCTTTTTTTCTCCCCTTTATTCCCCTCTGCCCTGCACCCCCCACCCCCCAGTATTAGCCCCCTTAGTTCATGTCGATGGATCATACGTATCAGTTCTTTGGCTTTTCCCTTTCCTATACTGTTCTTAACCTCCCTGTTTATTTTTTACCTACCATTTATGCTTCTCATTCCCTATACTTTTTT